>SRZU01000046.1:0-269455 GCA_013183765.1 Fusarium xylarioides | reverse complement strand
TGAAAATTAATAGCGAATGTAGTTATACGAGATGATAGATTGACGTATGGTGTAGATGTAATAAGAAAAGAAGTGTAAAATGCCTCAAAACTGGGTTTTGAAACATTGAGCCCTACAGACTTCCGTACCCAATGCTGCTCGCTGAAACCGCTCCAAGCTGCTTCACTGGCTGTTGCTCGAAACGGGGTCCTCGGTCCACCAATCGCATGATCCAGGGCGCTCACTCGCCCCCCTAGCCCAGGTCCGCCGTTCCAAACCTGGCCCCAGGCACTTGCACTTGCACTGCCAGCCCAGGGGGATTTGTGGTTTTTACTGTACCTACCCTCTGATGATGGGGAGAGAGGGGACACACATTGGGGAACACGGAGGGTTCAATTGCAGATAAGAGAGTTAATCTTTTGCAGATCATGACTGTTTTATGGGATTAAGAATGTGCTGAGTGTCGCACAGCCGTCTTCTTCCTCGTGCATGCCTCTTCTTTGTGTCTTGAGTTAGGCCTTTAATAAGCTTTCTCGCGCCCTGAACTCTTCAGGTAGTTCACTCAACTCAGGTCCAAGGAAAACAAAAAACCTACGCTGAATTGCTAGCTCAGGCAGTCCTAGACCATCTTGAGCCTAGCCCACACTCCCTAGAGGTCTTCCCCTTTCCAGACCAGTTCTGACTGGCTTAGGATGGGGCGTTGGGTCCACCAAAGCCCGCTGGGAAAGTCGGGACCCTCTCTTGGTATGGCGCCTGCTTGTCTCCTGTTGGTCTGTTCTCCCAGTCTCCCTCCTTCTGTTTCTGTTGTGTAGCCACTCCCAGTCGCTCCCTCGCTCTTCTTCGAAACCCGCTTTCTCTTTCTTGGCTTTTTGCAGTTCTGTCAATCCCCATCGATCCATCCATCCCATCCCAACCACGACTTAACAAATCATCATCACCATCATCAATCGAATCGAATCGGTTTCAATCTCTCAAATCACTTTCGCTCATCCGACTATCGACCTGACTCGAGTCATCGAACTTCCCGTTTCGAACTCAATATTCGCTCGCTACAAACTGTCCCCTTATCTGACTTTGTCTCCCGAAATCGACTCCCTTCGCCATTGGGCTTGCCGACCGCTCCCCTTCGAATCCCGACCGTTCATCGCCCCTTTGATTCTTGACGTCGACTTCAACCTCTCGAAATTCAACGACTTGTAGGGCACGCCCTTGTCGGCGTCTTTGGCTTGAAGCCCTGGCCTACCTCTCCACCACGCCATGGATCCTAGCAACGGGAAGGACTCTAGCAACTCGCGTCGCTCATCGACTCGGCGCTCACGTTCCTTGAGGCTATCCACTGGTAGTGGTGCCGACGATGACTACGATCTCAGTGCGATGATGGTAGCGGATGGCTTCCGACCCTCCGATAATGCCACCTCTTCCTCTTCCGTAAACCCGACTTCAAACTCCAATACCCAACCCGAATCGTCACTATCATCGACTGAATCCTTTTCCCAACAGTCGGCATCTACAAAGTCATCACAGGCACCCCTTGTCTCTGGATCAGACGAAATTGCTCCTGCTATCCGCAATCGACCTTCTAGCATCTCCAAGCCTCACCGAAATCATGATTCACTTGCTCTTCGAAACGACGGTACATCAACTGCTGACCGATCTCATATACGCAACAATCACAGCCTATCGTCAGATTCTCCGGTTATTCGTGCCGAAAGTCCATATACAGGCCCGTCTGGCCCCTCTCATCCATATCAGATGTATCCTCAGCGAACAATGAGTGTGGCTACTACATCTACCACCGCCAACGCAGCCATACCAGAAGATCGCTCTTACGGAGGCACTCAAGCTCCAACTCATCCATATGCTCTTTATACACAAAACACCACCTCCGGCGAGAGCAGTGCACCCTCCATTCCAGTGGGATTCAATGGCTTAGGAGGAACTTATCAGCGACAACTAGGACCAGATGGAGAAGAGGCAGGTGATTTGGTGGGACCGTTAGGTCATATGGAGGAACTGCCGCCCTACACCAGATATCCGGATAATGCGTATGTGCCTAAACCTGCAACACAAACACCTGTATCGCCAGTATCACCCGTGTCGGAACCCCCATCCCCCACCAGGGAAATTCCAGGAGCTGGCGGAATTGGTATGGCAACTCGCGATCCTGAATTCTCATCAACGGATGATGACCTAGCTTTGCCGAGGACCCGGCCTTCAGTCAGAAGTCATGCCTCCGAGGCCAGCCATCACGACATCAACACCGCCGCCGCCGAAACTTCCGAGAAGCCTACTGTAAACAAATGGCAACGTCGGGCAAAGAAGAAGCTGTGGGGAATTGTACCTTACTGGGCTATTTGCCTCCTGCTTGTTGGCTTGATTCTCATGGGCATCATCATGGGTGCCGTTATTGGCACGATGCTCACGAAAAACCATAACAATAACCCAGATGAACCCCCCGATCCAAATGAGTAAGTTTTGCCGTTGACCTTCACTATCATGCTAACTCCTGTCCAGCAAATATTCCTACCAACCACCGACCACGACAACATATGACCCTGAGATCATCACAGCCATACCGACTGACTTACCCAAAATGGCCATAGGGCGTTTTGCACTTCCCAATATCGACCCTAGCCCTCAGAATAGCAATGCCTGTTTCAACGACTCGCAACAATCATCGGCCTGGTCCTGTGACATTGTCATCCCTATGTGGTCGATTCAGATTGATAATGGCACAAAGTCCAAGTCCAAGTCCAAGTCCAAACCTTGCTACAATATGACTCTCAAAGCTATTCCTGATAAGGATACGCCATTTCCGTGGGGTGCTCAACCCCCCAGCATTCCTCAGCCGACACCTATGGTTCTAGTTAACGACACGTTGGAACTTGCACGCGGTCCTGCTTGGTGGATGAGGACAAAGTACAACAAGACTGTCATCGTTTCCGAGAAGAAGTTCGGTGCTGCCCTGAGCAAGCGCGGTTGGGACGGCGACGATGAATACGAAGACTACAACTCTTTCCATCGATTTAAGAACAAGGCCCCCCCAAACGCCAAGAAGGGCGATAAGCCTTGGATATGTACATGGCCAGACACTGTCATTGAGTTCTTTATTTACCCCGGTGAAAATTCTTCGACCTATCACCCCCCTGCGTCAGCTACCGTTTCTGGAGGTGCCACTACCACATACAGCACTTATTCTAGCACACCCACGGCCGACTGGAGCTCTTGGAAGCAACCTGTGCCCGTGTTTCCCCATGTTTACAAGATGGTTGAGCGCCGATTTCTATGGGGTGAACAATCCGTGGCGACTTGCACTCAATACGAGATTGTTGGCAACGGAGATGTGGCGGAGCCGCTCGAAAAAGATGGCAAGAAGATTGTGATGGTCATTGTTGAACAAGAGGATGAGGATGTTGATGACCTGGACCTTACCTTCACAAAGCGCTCAGAACTTGAGACCAAGAAAGCGCTTCGACAGTTGCTGAAACGAACAAACCCGTCACTTACCGATTGTGGTTGCTCATGGACGTCACTATAAAGAGTTGATCTCATTTATATTGCCCTTATTTGGCATGGGCTCACTTATTTATACATGACGAGCCCTGCCATTTTATACCTTACACATTCTTCTTCTTCGATATCACGGCGTTATACGTACAAGACTAAGGGGGCCATTACTGGATGACACGATTCTTATATATCCGTCGTGTCCACACTGATTTTCTGTCATTACTCAAGATTGCATCATGCGAGAAGGAACGAGAGTCATGTAACGGAGTGCATTTTGGGCCACAAATGAAAGGAAGGGAATATCTGGAGTTATGGGAGCGACTGACCGCTTATGAAAAGAAATGCCTATTGATTCATTTAAGTCCTTTGATTTGTGATTTTGTTTTACATTGGCTGAGGTTTTTTTTGTTTCACTGTCAATGGTACATAAACCCGCTGTTATCAGCCTGAAAATATGATTCTCAGTTGTACTTAAACTTATGGTCAATTCAACGCCTGTTGATTCAAACAGATTCGTGCCCGATGATGACTTTCTCACAATGATGTGCATGAATAGCCATTATGTACCTGGACAAAGCGATAAGCTTCTGCTCCAATGAACCTTAAAGGTTCGACTTGATCAGTTATGATTCTATTATCCTAGAACGTTGTTCGACTGAGATGTTCGGCGCAAGAACTAGGAAACGAGGCTGCGTCCCACAGCGAGTCGTTCATTGATCCAACCTCCCATCGTGACGTCAACTCATCTTGACGTGGACTACTAAAATTCGCTGGAGAACGTTCGATAGGATCATGATTTTGTAAATATAGCCTCGAGGCTGTGCGTCTGATTTCGTCAAGGTCTCGCGGGCGTCACTGAGCATCTTTCGCAATAGCTCCCTCGTTCTCCGGGGTTTCCCGGATCTCATTGTCGATGATGTCTTTCCTTCCATCTCGGAAATCTCGCATTAACGACAAGAAGACTGAGTTCTTCCACTTCTCGCCATCCTCATGCTCGACTGACTCAAGAAGACGCTCTGCAGCATCTGCAACTTCTGATTTTGTCTTTGCCGCCTCAACAGGCTCTGTGACCAGTGGCTCCTCTGTCTCAAGAGAAAGGCTGGCGATATCTGGGGTTGCGAGGTTGGTAGGGTTAGCCTCCAATGTCGGCTCGGTGGCTGTCTCCTGTTGCGAGGCTTCTTGGGCTTCAGCATGTGCTATTGCGGCGTCATTGAGTTCCAGCTCACGAGCCATCTGGTCCATCATGGCGTCAACCTCTTCCATTCCACCACCGGCGTTGTTAGCCATCCACTTTGACATTTCATCATCGAACCCAGCCTCTTGAGTCGTCGCAGCATTACCGTTCATGAAAGCACCGTTGGCCTGGCCATACATAGGAGCGAAAGCAGCGTTCGGTTGAACGAATGCGGCTTGGAAGTTCATCTGGGGAGCTGGCTGATGCATCTGAGGTGCGGGCTGGGCGAAGCCATTCTGAAGAGGTTGACGCTGCTGTGACTGATTTGCGAAGCGATTGAAGTCTGCCGCCCAGTTGCTTACGTCTACGGAGGGAGAATGATGCCCTTGACGAAATTGTGGCGCTTGCGCAGCGTGAAAGGCTGGCGAGTGTCCTTGTTCAAGGACAGCGGCATGGGCTGCTAATCTTCCTGCCGCATGATGCTGAGGAATACCTGGAAGAGTTGATGGGCCATCCATGAACGCGCCAAAGCCATCTGCGCCTTGCATTTGTTGTGGCGTAGATCTGAAAGACTGATGATGTTCAGTTTATAAGTCTCTGGTGAATACGTGAGTACTTACAGAATGACCTTGGGGGCCAGCGCGATCTATGAGTCTGTCTTGATGGTGGCTGACATCTCGAGCCTGGTGGTCGATAAGACGCTTGAAGGGTGTTCCTCCGCTACACGAAGCGTCCGCCATGATCTAGTGAGATGTTGGGTATATGGGTTGATGAAGATGCTGAGAGAGTACTGAGTAGGTAGGTAGTATACCTCGGCCTATGTGATGGGTCTAGTGGCGCGTATATAGTAGGAATATAATAGGAATGTCTTGACGTTGAAGCTGTTGAAAACTGATTAAGGTATAGGAGGCTGAAGATCAAAATGAAGATGCGAGGTTGAAGATGAATAATCCAAGAGCCGCTTTCCCCAGAAATCAAGTCCAAGTTACCAATTCAAGACCGAGTCCCGATGGCTCGTGATTGCCCGCTCTCCCGCCCCGTCCACTCCGGGGAAGCCTTGCGCCGAGGCAACATTAAACTCGGTACGTACTGCGCCGGTCGGATACAGATGCGGCAAGTGGGGTGTTCTCCTTGTATCTCTTAGAATCCGAGGGTGCTCACTTGATGTTACTTTTGTGAGGCATACTCCAATTTTGATTGGCTGCTGATCATTATGCCACATATACCAGCCTCAAGGAGGTACAGCAATGAGGATAAAAGTCTTGATCTGCAAGCTGCATAATCAGAGATACTTAAATCTCTACTTAAATATAGCCTGAAAGGAAGTACTTCTGATGTAATTGATTTAATTGGTTATAGCCTCTTAGGTGCATCTTTTGAGCACCCTCGAATTCTAAGGGATTCGAGTCGCGGTCACGCGTATATCCACGTGATCTCTAGCTTGGCCAACTGTCACCACCGCCACGGTCTGGCGCGGGCCACCTCAGATAGCTCCAGGCCATGGGCGGTATCGTGTCCTCTGATAGCCACCTTTCCTATATTTCAACCTTTTTTCTTGTTTCCTTTTGCGCTGTAACTTTGGTGTGAAATCTAGCAAGATGGTAAGTGATACATGAATCATGAGATCCCCAGCTTGTTCCATCTTCAGCGAGCAACAACCCGAATCGAACTTGTTCTATTATAGCTAACCCACCCCTTTAGTCGGCGCAAGTTATCACCAACTCTGGTCATGAGGACATGATTGTACGTTCCCACTCCCGATCGATGCAACTCGAAGCTATGCAACAAATAGCCAAGCTCGACACGATATCTCCCTGCGACTTCGAATCATACTGACAGCTACTCCCAGCATGATGCTGTCCTCGATTACTACGGGCGCAAGCTAGCTACCTGCTCTGGCGACAAGACGATCAAGATCTTTGAGATTGAGGGCGAATCCCAGCGATTGATCGAGACTCTCAAGGGGTAGGCTTGACATGCCCCCATACCTAAGGAGGGGAAGCTGACAGGGTCGACTTACAGACATGAGGGTGCCGTCTGGTGTGTCGCTTGGGCGCATCCCAAGTACGGCAACATCCTCGCATCGGCTGGTTACGATGGCAAGGTATTCATCTGGAAAGAGCAGGGCGGACAGAACAACGCATGGCAGCGAATTTACGATTTCAATCTACACAAGGCCTCGGTCAACGTCGTTTCGTGGTCTCCCCATGAGGCTGGCTGTCTGCTAGCATGCGCCTCCTCCGACGGCAACGTGAGCGTTCTCGAGTTCAAGGATAACAGCATCGACCACGCCATCTTCCCCGCCCACGGTCTCGGCGTCAACTCTGTCTCCTGGGCTCCCGCTACTACTCCTGGAAGCATCGTCAGCAGCGCGCCTGGTCCTGGTGCAACCGGCAACCGACGATTCGTTTCTGGCGGCAGTGACAACGTCCTCAAGATCTGGGCTTTCGATGCTGCTTCTCAGACATACAAGCAGGAGCGTGAGCCCCTGACTGGACACACCGACTGGGTTCGTGATGTTGCCTGGTGCCCTACTGTCCTCCAAAAGTCCTACATCGCTTCTGCTTCGCAGGACAAGACGGTCCGTATCTGGACATCCGACCCCTCAAACCCCACCCAGTGGGAGTCCAAGGTTCTCAACTTTGAGGCGGCTGTGTGGCGAGTTAGCTGGTCGCTCAGCGGCAATGTGCTGGCGGTAAGCGGACAGGACAACAAGGTATCGTTGTGGAAGGAGAACCTCCGAGGCGAGTGGGAGTGCGTCAAGACGATTGAGGAATAGATGGAGGCAGAGTAAAGCGCGACGCAACTATGAGTACAAATAGGAGAGCCAGGCGTTCAAGGCAAACAAAAGGGTGATTATCTTGCTATGACCTCTTGATCCTGATGTGGAACGCAATGTGATGAGCGCGAATGTAGCCGAACAACGAACGCTACCTTATGCATTGGCTTGCGTATATCACGAGGCTTGGACCAGGTTACTTTTCTGGTGGGATATTGTGTGAAGGATGAAGAGAGCCACCCTGGCTCAGTAATAGAACCGAGAATCTTTAGAAATGCTATGTTATCAATCCTTGAATATTCAATTGCTATGGAAATACGAAAAGCTATGCCTACGGCTCATAGGTAAGCTGTTGTTCCAACTTGGGACGTCAACGTCTTTAAAGGCTGAATTATCGTCAGGAACAAGAAAACTCCAGTTTTCAGGGAAGTGCCAAAATAAACCCAGTAAAAAGGTTTCCTAAGCTCAAACTAGATTACCCAGAGAAATATTTCTATCGCTTACCAGGCTTTTTCTTTATTGCCTCCCCAAACATAGGGCCCTTAGGTGCTACTTTTATCCGCTTGCTAAGCCTCCTTTGTGTTATATAGCACAAAAATCTCATGAGTTGTATCAGAGGAGAAGAACAACCGATTCTTCTTGTCCCAGGCCAGGCTGACAGGGCGGAAACAGTCCTCATTGCATCTGTCGATTCTTTTGTTGAAAATGATGGGAAGGGTGGCATTTCTGCTTCCTATAGGGGCGATCGCAGGTTGTCCATCTTTGAACTCGTTGATTGCGACTTGATATCCCACCGGCTTAAAACGGTTCCCTGAGTAAGGTATGTCAGTCAACTGGCTCAGGGGTTAAGGTAAAGTGGGATGATAACTTACAGCTTCCATGGAAAGCGATAGCTGCTCGTGTGCCGTTCTGGTTGAATTCAAGGCCTATAGGCGCAGACTGGGCTTGGAACACTTGGACGGGAGCAACGTAATCCCTTTGGCATTCCTCATCGGTTCGACGAGAATGCTCAGAGATCCGATCAGCACCAAACTGTTCGCCAATTTTCAATGCATCGACGCCAGGAAACTTGCGTACGGACCACAAGCTATAGCAAAAAGGGTAGCCATAGTTGCCGCCGGGGCTCTTTGTAGAATCATTGAGATATCCGTGGAAGTTCATCTCCTCGCCCGGGTTGTCAACGCTGATATCTTGGCCATCCCGATTGAGGACTTCGTAGGAGTTCTCAGTGCTGAAGATTCCACCAGTAACGGGGTGTTCTGCTAGGCCCTGAGCGTTGCGCAGACCCCAGCCGAGGCGGACGCCATCCTTAGCGAAGTCATAGGGCTTCATATCGGGTAAGCTGAGATCCAAAGCTGACATGTTGAAGGCACGGATCTGAGCGTGGCCAGATAAAAGCACCTCGGCTTGCGGGTCTTTTTCTAGGCCGCTTCCTCGGGAAACGATAAGCATATCAGGGGTTTTCTGTGAAATGAGAAGGGATCGCCATGTATGGCCGTCGTTAGCCATGTTGTCGATGACCATCTTCTCTGAATCTTTATGGAGCGTGCCATTTACCGGCTCGTAAGAATATGCAAAGACGCTCTTTGGTGAGGAGGCATATATGGTGCGGCCATCCTTTGAAAGCGCGAGCCCGTGGTTTAGCTGCAAATTAATCAGTTGGTGACCGATAGCGTAAGAGGCCGTGGATGAAAACGTACACTGTCCTTTTTGAGCAAAGTCTTCTTGTTTTTCACTCGGACACATCTTCCTCCTGCGGGATCACTGTCATCGAGCTGCACGCGAATTATGCCGCGTACAGCATCCATAACAAGGAGAGCACCCTCGGTATCGAACAAGATGGTTCGAGGTTTTACGAACTTATTGTGAAGGACGGAATATTCCCAACCGGCAGCGGTACCAGGGCTGGAGCGGTGAGGCTTGAGTGTTTTGTAGCTGCATTGTTGGGCTGAAGCGAAAGAGGTGATGAAGGTTGAGATGAGCGCAATGGCAGCGACGAGGCGGAGGGAGGTCATCTTGAACGATGAGGGGATGACGATGGAGGGGACATTTGGCCTGCCCAGGGGGAGGGGAGAAACATCTTTTTTATGCTCGTGGCGTGAGGCCACTTGTTCGTTCAATTGGATCTTAAGGTTCAAGGCAGAAGAGGAGTGATCTGATCTGCTGAGATTTGATGTTGAAGTTATTCTGTTGTTTGACGTATTCTATGATACCTTTTGTGGTGTTGGTTTCTTGTAAGAGTCAAACTACCTTCCCCCCCCCCCCCACACAACGCTATTGCTGATTCGACCGAAGCAGACCAAGCCTAGTTTAGCCAATCAAAAGCCACTATCAAAACAAGCCACAACAATTCGCCATTAGCAATGGCCCGGTCGAATCCAACACTGATAGCAAGCACTATCAAAATTGGAACAATGATTTCACAATTCAAGGTCTGATATCGATACGTACAATTAACCTATCGGAATAGGCACAGCCAAGTTGGGTCACTTGATCTCAACCGAGATGGGCACAGACCTTTAGACTGAAACATGACTGGATATAACCATTCTTGTTTCGATCATCATTGTCACCCTGGGTGAGGTCTGAGTGTCACGCCCCAGTCTATAATATGCAGGAACAAAGTCTATCTCACTCCTACTACCGGAGTCACAATGCCATGTCCTTTCTAGCCTCTTCATCGTCCAAACTCGCAGCATAACTCAATCCTTTACGTAGGTGTATTGATGCCTGATATGTTATCCTCGTCTGGGGGGACGCTTTGCTTCACCGATTTGCCCCTTTACTTGAACCCGAAGTTACTTTTTGTGACTTGGCCAACGCCATGGAAAGCCTCAAAAACTAAAAACAAAAGAAAAAAGCCCCGTTGAAAAGTTGCCTTAGCTCTGTGCTATGACACTAAGCTGGGAGACAGGTCACTTTCTCAATATTTGTCCCAACACTAGCATGATAAGACCTTCGTATCAGATCCCAGAGAATTCGACGAGGTTTCAGTTGCTACTCTATAAACATCAGACTATTGACGGGGAAACTCACTGTACGTACATAAACAAGAAGTTTTCAGGCCGCAATTTGAATAAAACTTGGGAGCCAGACTTGATCTCATATTGATGGAATCCAATAAGACAAAATCCACATAAAAAAAGCACAACTACCTAGTTATCTCGTATCGAGCTTGACAACATAACATGAGTGATCAGACCGACCCCTTGTTTAAGGTATAGTTATTGATGGTTCACCGATGCTACAGTTGATTTGTTCATTTGATCACGTGGCATATCTCATCACCAACTCATTTGCCGACGCCAATGCAATCACGACTTTACGTCTTTGACTTTAATAAGTAATTAAACCAAAATCACATAAAGCTTAACACGTTTTCCTCCCTCAGAACTTCACGATTACCCCGCTTCCACCGCGTCACAGGTGCTTAGTCTTCTTTCAGTCGTCATCAGTAGAGTGATGGCTGATTGAGGCGTGGCATGTCTTGTTAGCTTCTGATGGGGCCAGCTGAAGAGCAAGTAAGGCTTTTGAGCTGATACATGTGCAGCTACAAGTCATTGGGCAGCTAACTATGACATTCTTGACTTGTTTGCCTGTTGTTGAGGCAATGAATGTGTAAATCGTATGAGACTGGCTTGTAAACGAGAAAAGTAAGCAAGTGAATAGATAATAAAGGTAACCAACCAGTCAATCAATCTTACACAATTAGGGACTCTGCATAATGACATCGGGTGCCAAGATAGATATGCACACTGCCGTTTCGAGGCGCTTAAAAGTGTGCATACATCGCTTGGTGTTGCAACAACCAACAACCACGTCGCTTGTGGTCCGCCTCACTTATAAGCAAGATGTGCAACGTGAACAAAAAAAAAAAGCAATTAAGCAGCCATCATATACCGAAGTTCACGGTCGGGGGCTTGACCTAGTCAGGTCAGGATCGAGTCATGAACCAACAGAGTTGCAAAGGAAGAGGGTTCATAACACGTCAAATATATTTCCACCGTCAAACGTCCATAGTACAACGTCTGTTCCAACTTGATCACTTCAACCATGCGACGCACCACCATTCTCAATCTCACCCTCCATCATTCTCTCAAGCCAGCCAGAACGACACGATAGTCGCAATGGCTGAAAGGGGTTATTCCTGATTGACAAGGGGTGCATGTGCAGCCAGCCACATAACTAGTCCAAACGTCCCTATCATCACACTCCACAGGCCAGGCGAGGCCAGGCCACGCACAATATCGATCATATGCACCCATACTACATACTTACAGGTCGTAATGCTACAGGTCATTTTACGATAGAATCCAATCCATGTTGTCGTCATATCTTGGGACTTAACTACCGATCTCTTTAATAGCCTGACCACCTCTTTGTTACCAAGTGCTACCTCTCCTTTCTGTCTCGTTCGTTGTTTCAACATTCAAGCACAAGTCATGGCTATCATGAACGCAGTGACCGTTTTCTTCTCCTCCTCACAGATTGTCTGGGGGATAATCTTTCTGTCATTTTGCTATGTAGCCGCTGTTGTGGTTTACAGATTATGCTTTCATCCCCTCGCCAAATATCCCGGCCCCTTTTGGGCACGTATCTCAGCAGTCCCTGCATACTACTACACTCTCAGACAGGATCGACATGTATGGTTCTGGCAACTGCAAGAGAAATACGGTGAGCATTAGATGAATAACACAAGTTATTAGAGCATTTCATTTTAACAATTATCCTTATAGGTCCAACCTTTCGTATTACTCCCAATAGTGTCTTGATCAACACTCCCACAGGCCTCAAGACCATTTTCAATAACAAGGCAAATGTCAAAAAGGCCGAATACTATAAGACATACCCACGCAATGTCCATGTCATGACAACATGGAACACCATCGACAAGACCATGCATGCCCGAAAGAGGCGAGTTATGAACCATGCCTTTTCTGACAAAGCACTGCGCTCCTGTGAACCTTTCATCCATTCCAACATCGACCGATGGATTGAGCTGCTCGACCAAGAGATTGGAGAGAAGAAATGGTCCCCTTCTTTGAATATGGCTCGCTGGGCGGATCACCTCATCTTCGATACCCTTGAAGAGTTGTGTTTTGGTAAATCGTTCGGCATGAAGGAGCACGATAGCGAGCTACGACATATCCCAACACTCATGACTGACTTCATGTCAACAATCCACCCGGTAAGACCCAAAACACCCAAGGTGAATCTCTTATTAATGCTGTTTGTTAGATTGCCTACTCCCCCTTTGCTCCTCTTTGGGCATGGCTCAAGCCTCGAGGTTTGGACTTTCTTCTTGCAGCAGCAGCTCCTCCAGCATTTAGCAAGTGGCAGACTTTTGTCGAGCAATGCTTCACCGAGAGAGTCCAAGTCGAAAACAACATGCGGGGCTTGTGGGAGAAAGGCGATAGCCGAAAAGACTTCTTCCACTATCTCTTCCAGGCCGTGGACCCTGACACTGGAAAGGGATATAGCAAAGATGAGCTTTTTGGTGAGAGTGAGTCTCTTATTATAGCTGGCTCTGATACCTCTGCTATCAGTCTCGCTGCTTCTTTCTTTTACCTTTCTCGATACCCTCATGTTCAACAAAAGCTTGCGGAGGAGGTCAAGTCTGCCTTCTCTACCGTGAATGACATCAGGGGTGGTCCAGCTCTTTACTCATGTCAATATCTCCGAGCTGTCATCAACGAGACGCTTCGTATGAGCCCTCCTGTTCCAGCCGATCTTTCACGAGAAGTCCAAGAAGGTGGCATTCTCGTCGATGGGGAGTATATCCCTGAGGGCATGAAAGTCAGCACCGCGTCCTACTGCATGCACCACAATCCTGATATCTATCCCGAACCATTCAAGTTTCGTCCCGAGCGTTGGATTGTTGACGAGAATAACGAGTTTGGTGTTTCTCCCGAGAGTGTCTCTCTAGCTGAGAGTGCGTTTATGCCTTTCTCCGCAGGCCCTCGAGGATGCGTCGGGAAGAACCTGGCTTATCTTGAGATGAGTCTGGCTCTGGCCAAGATTGTCTACCACTTTGAGATCCGACGTGATTTCAGCAGCAATCTTGGAGGTGGTAGTCCCGACGCTATCGAAGGGCGCCGTACTGTTGATCAGTACCAATTGCGAGATATCTTTGTTGCTATCAGAGATGGACCTATGGTACAGCTTGCCAAACGTTCATAGACCGATTGATTACTCTTTACCGGGCTGGAGAAGGCCCTTGACCACTGTAACTCACCTTGAGTTCACTTTCCTGGTTCTTTTGGTTTCGACGACTGATGCTAGATGTATCTTACGCTTCATGTACTACTATGAAAACAATTTGGCAATTCATAGAGTTTTTAGGCTTTCAATAGGCGTAGCGTCAACGCTACAAAAGTATGTAATAATTTGAACTGTTCATTGATGTTGATTTTAAGCGTACATGCTGCGGACGATGACCCGTTTTGGCTAAGAGTGAGCTTCTTCGTCATCGTGGCCTTTGTCCTATCAGTCAATTCCCCTCTTCGAGAGGCTAATGAAAGTATCTAGGATAGAGTGGGTGTCTCGTCGTTTTAAAGACATTGTTTTAACGTGTAGTGAGAATACATCACCAAGTTCAAGAGTCTCAAAATCTGTTGAAGGTGATAGTAGGCAAGTCTTTTGTTTCGAAGTATTTTTTACTACATCTACATTATCGAGTCGTTGAAGTCCCACGCGGCTTGAACTTCTCTGCCTATCCTTGAGCAAATGGTCAAGCTTGGGCTTCCCAGTACGAGAAACTTGAAACTCATGAACAAAACAGAACAGCTCGGCCATGGGCATAGTCTTATTTGGTATCAGAGCTGCCGTGAACATGAGGATCAAAAAAGTCTATCAGGAGGAAAACGCTGCTCACACATGCACTGAAGCGTGACACACCGGGAAAGATATGGTCTTAGTGTAGTTGGATTAATCCTGTGCTGTATATCAAACATGAGAAGAAAAAATATAGGAGGTCTACAAAGAACCCCCAGATTCCATGCACCTTGACGCCCGCCCTTTGCGAATCTCAATGGACCAAAACCTTCTCTTCCTTCCGCGTATGTGCTTTTGCTCTGCCCAGTTGTATGGGACCAACCTCCACCAACACTCATCTCGAAGACGAAATAGTAAAGAAAAAAATGGAACAGGGGAATAAGATGACCTAATAGGAGGGGGAATAGAGAAAACATGGGGGGGAATGCGGGAGGAAACAAAGCTACACAAAGTGTGATAGACAAAAGAAATAGGTGACGGTTATACGGTCTTTGATCTCTAGGTAGAGGGGAAAAGTAGATCGTGGTCTAGCGCAGGCCAATAACACTCATCTCGAGGGTCCATACTCTCCGGATCCAGACCTTGAGCTTGCCCTCGACACCTGCAACATTCTCAAGCTCGACACCTTCCCACCAGCATCGCCGAGCAGGTTTACGCCAGAAGAGCAGAAGCTTCTGGGCCATACCGACAGCATTAGTGCCCATCTCGTTACCCCGGATGTCGCTACGTAGACGGGCAAGAGCCAGACTGCAGATGACGGCCTTGTTAGGCTCACCAGCTCGGTGGCCCCATCGATCATCATGGTTGAAACCACTATTACAAGTAAGCATGCATTACCAGCTATCAACAACACAGATCGTGAACTTACCCTGCCGTCAGCATCTCGATCAAGTGGGCCTCAGTAGTACCCGGCTCGTCGCTTCGCTTGAGACCCGAAAAGATGCCGTTCTGCTGCCGCAAAGCCTCTGCAGCTGCCCGTTTCACGGCAATCATATCAAGCGGGCCAATATCCGCTCGTGGAGGGATAGCATAAAAGTCGAGGTCCTCACGCAACACAATGATACCGGCTCGCTTAGAGTCGTCACGCGAGGTGCCAAGAGAAGGCGTATCCTCATCCTGAGACGCATTTGGTGATCCATCTGTGGGGATAGATTGTGCTACGTCCCTAAAGAAGTCAAGCATGTACTGAAGTGAAGCTGGGTCGTACTAGTTTCGTAAGCCACTGTTTGCAATAGTAGGAAGAACATTAGCTTACGTCGACTTGCACTGCATCGCCGTCTGCAAAGCCGCCCATTTGGCCCTCAGGGAATAATCCATTGGGGAACAAAGATAGCAGCACAAACTCGGGCAAAGTAAGCAGCTCGTCCCTAGAGAGATAAAACCTTGTGCCCCTATCTGGGAATTAGTACACTGGCAGATGAATATCCGCTTGTAACGCTCACCTTAGGTCCATAGCAATCGTCTCATCGGCACCAACATCTCCAAGAGTGCTAACAGGCGGCGGCCCGCCCTGTTGCACCTGAGTAATAATACTCGCAGCTCCTCCTGCGGCAGCCATTAGGAAAGAGAATGTGGAAAGGGGACTATCGCCCTCTTCTGAATAAGCCGGAGGCGGTTCTGCGTCGTCGTCTTTGCGACTGGAATCTCCCTTGGTATCCCGAGGAAGCGCGCGCTTGGTCTCTGCGACTGGATCGCGGAATGCAGTAGTGCTTTGATCTGGATCAAAGGGGAGAGCTTCTCTGGGTGAAGAAGATTCGTATGCTGGTGCAGCTGAGCCTGATGCCTCTGCTTCGCAAGGAGAATGAGCGGTAAAAGCGACGAATTTGTCGGGACGCTCGTGAGCGTCGTGCGGCGGGGGGGTAAAGAGCGACGAGAAGGGGGGAGGACGAGAGGTTGAAGGTTCGGAGGCGGGATACTGCGGCGGAGGTGATTGATCGCGACTCAAAAGAATGTGTGATTCCGGTTCTTTAGCGGATTTGAGGTCGTCGGGGGTCGGTTCCCGATGATGACTTGATGTTGTTCGCGTGCTTGGCGGTCTTGATGAGTCTGGTGACGGCGTCTTCTTCTCCAAGGACACTGATGGTCCAATTCCAGCTTCCTGAAATTCAGACAGGATGGCGGCTTTCTTCTAAAAGAAAAAAAAAGTCGTTCTAGACGAGACTGCCCCAAGTCGGCAAGAGGAGCAGCGGGAAAAGAGTAGTCGATTTAGGATGGATGGGTGTGATTGATTGATTCCAAAGGTGGTTGGTTGGCAAGGTAAACAGTCTAGTGATGGAGTCGAAACATTAAAGGTTGGCGGAGATTAAGCAAAAACAACCGAATCAGGATGGATCTCGTTCTTCCTCGTATCGCAAGTCGCTGCCTCGTCGCGTTTCGAGGCTCTGTCTAAGGTATTGGATATCTGGCGATGTGATGTGATAGATGCGATGTGATGCGTGAGTGAGGTTCACATTGGTCCTAATGGAAGAACAACGGGCAGCGCGATTCCTCATTCGATGGCGGCTGCTCCCCTGAGGTGAGCCCCCCAAGCTTGAGTGACACTAAATTGGAGCCCCGCGATATAGTTAGAGAAGCCAATCAGAGCTCTATTTGCGATACTAACAGGGTCCTAGCCGCTCACCTAAGTGGAGCGGCAGCGCTAGAGGCGCTGGAGTTGTAAGCCTAATCTTGGCATTCATCTATGAGATGAGTAGTGATAATCATCCATGAAAGAGGACAAGAGTTCTGATTTTTTGCTATTAAAGGTTTTTTCTGCAATACATTAGCCTAATGACAAGTTCCTCACTCTGAGTGCCGTGTTCTGGGTTCAACGGGAACGTTGAAAGGATACGTAGTGGCTGAAACGACTCATCAACTGTCTTGTGACCAATGACTTGCAATTATGGATGGTATTATTTATTCGCTATCACTATCTCCAAATATTGCACGAAGAACCTCATCGTGTGCTGTTTTACCCTCAACTGCTTCATTCTTATGTGGATCAATAGCGGGCTCAGGCTCAGGAGCTGGTGGCATTATGTTTGCAGGGGCTCCTTCGATTGACTTGATACCGCCAGTCGGGAATGTTGAGTTCATCTTGACATCTTCCATGGGTCCTGAACCTCCATCACGACCTGTCGTCCCGGAGCCAGGTTCTGCCTCAGCCTCTGCTTGAGAGTGCGCGGGCGGCCTGACATTGAATCGCTTACACAAAAGTCTTGTTGGATAAAAGTCTTCGACAGTTCGAGTCATTTGCCCATACATGCCAATTTTGGCTGCCTCTTCTGCTGGATCTGCGATCTTTGGTTCAGGTTTCGACACCAGATCTGTCTCAGATCCGTTCGCTGAGACGACTGTTGGTTTCTTCGCCGTGGTGAATCGAGATGCCATAAACCCTGTCATCGGTTTGAAGATCCTCGCGCAATTGTGGAATTCCGACAATTCCCTAGCAAAGTCGTCAAACGCCATGCCCTTGGGTTTGTACGGGAGCGGTTGACTGCCTGTTGCAAAATGCTCCAGATAAGTTCTATACCGCGCCTTTTTCTCCTCATTGTCTGCGTAAGGCCCAGAGGAGCCTCGAGAAATAGCTGCGATGGCTGTCTCACGATCCAGCTGGGGTGCTTCATCCCATACCTGTTGCTGCCTTTCCTCTTCTGTCATGGAGAATCCTTCTGGGACCTCTCCCAAACCCTGGGGTAGGCTTTTGTTCCCCGAAGCTGCAGCAAGTCGGTCGCGTGCTGAGCTCGTGATATAATCGAAGACGGATTTTCCTGGTAGACTCTTCTCTCCAAGAAGGGCTGCTCTAGACTTTGCATCATGGGTCGATGCCTTTGCAGCATCTGCTGTTGACTTGTAATCTGAGGGATTGGCTTGGTCTATAGGAGATTTTGAGGACGCCCATCCTTCTGGAACCGGAGGCGGTGCGTATTCCAAAAAGAGATCGGATAAGTCTTCTGTAAGTTTGGCGAGTACAAACCCATCGAGTGGTAATCGCCCATCATGACACCGTCCAAGACCATTACCAGCTCGGGCAGTTCGAGAAACAAAAACAGGAGCATTTTTCAGACCAGGGTTAATTGCTGCCGTTACTTTCTTCGCCTTCTTTTTCTTTTTATCACCGCCCATGACACGATTGTATCTGATCTTCGGTCCCATTTCGTAAGGATCTTCCTCGTCGGAGCCATTGTCATTCAAGATGCCAACCCCTATACCGCCTCGGCCAGGCTTAGTCTTAGATTTCTGCGAGAGCAAAGAGGAACCCCGGAGACCATTATCGTGAAAATTATTTTCGTCGTCATCATCATCATCTGCCGCGGACGTGATAGGATTCAAACTCGACAACTTGGTTTCTCCGTCATGGCCCAGTCCTTTCCGATCGTTCTTGCGGACAAACTGGATCATTTTTGCATTGTCAGGCGCAAACAAATGTGTTTCAGCAGCCTGAGAGCTTTTATCCCCTAGCTCAAGCCGGGCGCTTCTCCGAATCTTAGGGCCAATGCCTTGCCCGTCTTTCCACCCCATTCGCCGTAACAGCTTCAGTCCCATGGTATCTCCTTCAGCCCTCAGCAAGCCCATCAAGCCTCTGGCATTGGGATCCTGGCCGGAGGAGCCAAGACCAGCAAATGCTTGAGATGTCTGGACTTTCTGGGCTTCGGCCGCATCGGCAAGGTCCTCCTCATCCATGTAGTCTTCTGGTCGTTGCTGCGATTGGGTTTTGGCATCTTTGTGGCGGTTGTTTCTACTCGAAACGAAAGTCGACGGTGTCCATCCCTCTTTGGATCCGACAGTATTGAAGTAACTGCTAAAATCAGCGCAAAGTCCTGGGGAAGAGATTAATGTACTAACCCTGCGCTCCATCCGCCGGTAAATGCGCCATGGAGGCGTTTTCGACCTCTCTCATCCCTCACCTCCTGCTTCCACACTGGAACGAAGGAGCCATCATCTCGAGCGTCAGGGTCATCGGGCAAAGGAGTGCCGAAAGTTGCAAAGGGTGCATTGAGGTCGGCTTCGTAGGTCGCACGGGAGCGTTTATATGACATGAGACTGGGATGTCGGCGTGTCGCGTAGTTTCCTTAAAAGCATCGAATGCTAGTACTTTATGTCATAACATGTGGAGAGCGAGAAGATCTACAATGTTATTAGAGAGTTTGCGATGAGGATAGAAGCTGAGTTGTCGCGAAGCTACAATTGGATCGCGACGTCAAATTGGGCTTATCGATAAGAAACAGAGTTGCGGCTTCTCCCATCCCATCCCTAAAATTTGGGGGCCCTGGCGTCAGTCAGGCTTCGTTCACCATGGACCTTTTTTAGATTGTGACAGGGGGCTCTATCAAAAGTTGGAGAACTTCGGTCTAACTGAGATTCTTCAGCGCCGGGTATGCAAGTGCACGCGTGTGTAACGTTGTCAATCGAGGACCGTTCCATTTGTGGAAGGACACAATCAAAAGCGCAGCTTTGAAACAGTCTCCCAAAGCTGTTCAACTGTGAACCATGTCCTACTCATTCAGAGACGTCATAGTCCTCCCTCACACACAGCCATGGCTTGGAGTTGTCCTGAGCAATACGAAAAAGGCTATTCGGCTTTCCATCTCTCTACGGATAAGGTTTCAGGCTCGACTTACACCTCTAAACTCGGGGACGCGACTCGGTGAGGCATTCTCTGCATCTGATGGGCTGTTGTTGGTGATTGTCTAGGAACCCTCGGCTGAAGGTCTGGCTTGGCATTCCGTCTGAGGACGGTGGCTGGCTAGGTAGAGGTGATTGCTAGGTGTTAGTGAACACGAGACAAGGATGTGTTACATCACAACACATCGCATCATACCCAACACTTCACACAAGCAGCAAGGTCTCATGTACTCGCCCGGCTTATGGCTGCTTCGATTTTGCTTCTTCTGGCTCTGGAACAACTGTCGCATTCCAGCCCAATGATTTCCAAGACACATCTGCCGCAAAAAGGAGACAATATGTGAGTACAACTGCAGGATATATGAAAAGAAGCGAAGCCCTCGGTTGTGTCCAGCAAGGCATGTAATTGAGGCTCACAATTTCTTGCAAATCACAAACATGTCATAATAAGCTTAGTTGAATTGCATAACCCATTGTATCCAACCTTGAAACCCCAGCCTCCAACCCCTCGTCTAATCAGCCACGTAAATTTGCAGCACTTTGCGACAGATCCACTTAATAGATCAAAAATGCAGTGCTCTGGCTAGGTAGCTGACGTCGGATTATGATTCTTGGCTTTTTTGTTGCTATAAACAGGGAATTTGGCTTGGTAACGGTCAGAGATACCGTGGAGCGAAACAGCCCAAAGTCTACCAATTGCAGCATGTGCAACGGCTTTGGATCGAGGCTTTGTTGACCACTAACTCGAATAGAGACCAGTGGCTCCGACAATGTCGTCAAGGTTATTGACTAGCAAGTGAAGAGATCCATTCCTGACAGTCCAGCGAAATGAGAGCTCGAGCGAGATATCTCATCTCCACCCAGGGACTGACCGTTGGTGGAAAGATGAAGCTACCTGCGTGCTAATAAGTGGAAAGTCCCCTGAAACGACTGAGATGCCCTGCTGTGCTAGTTGGGTAGCTCAAAGACAGCTGGACGGTGGTGGGTGAAGTCTCGGCAGCTTGCAGCTGGAGACATCCAGGTGTATCCTGGGCATCCAAGAGTTTAGAACCCAAGTTAGCAGTGGGACATGCCGCCGCTGCTGCTGTCCGCCAGGACCAAGTCATTTTTAGCTACAATACCCATTATCCAATCTGAATCTGGTACCTAATAAGCTGCTTCTTTTTTCACCCGCCCCCCGATTTGGGATTTGACAGACGCTGTGCTGTCTTTCTTACTCGATCTGCTTGTCAGGTTTTGAGATCTTTACTCTCTCATCCTCTTGCATCAACCTGTCTCTTTACATGCATACTTGCGTTGCTTTGCCTTTCATTGCCAGCAGCTACTATATCTCATTCCCATCTCGGTATACCAAGCTCGGATTTACACTGCCGTAGCACTACTTGCTGGTTTATATCAAATCAAGACTACGACTACGGCACTTCTCCCTTGCCTTACTTTTATCATTCTTTTGCATATAGCGCAGTTTCGCTTTGCATTCGACCTAACTGCTCCAAGAACGTTTTTGTTTGTGTCCGAGTCTGAGTCTGCGTCTCGGTCTTGGTCTCTTATGCGATTGCCAGTATCACACCCCCTCGTCATCGCAAATCGCAAGCTGAGAAGAGCCCTCAGCCCATGATAGTAACCAGGTAATCCTAATCTTTCACCTCTCACGTCGTACTCGGCCAGCAGAAACACCAAGGGCCTTGCTAGTATTCGACAGCAATTGCGAATACGTTACGACTGCGTTGGCATCTGTTACTCCAATCCATTTTCAAGGCCTAATAAGGACTCAGACCGGGTCATCCTCTCTGCCCACCAACTTAGGCATTGATGCTACGGCAAGCGAACGACAGCTCACTGCCCTTTTGAGCAAATAAACCTCAGAGTAGAAGGGACCCGTTCAGTTCATCGACATCCCGCCTTTTTACACCGTCTATCTCTCACAACTGCACAGCGCACCGCATCGCATCGCAACACAGCATAGCATAGCATAGCTAGCTTTTTAACTTGGCAACAATGGGAACAAGGACAGCTTCTTCCGCTGTTGCTGATGCATCACCGAGAGGACCTGGTCGTACTCAATCTACACGGTCTTCTCGTTCCAGTCGGGCTCCAGCTCCCTCTTTTCCTCCCTCGTCGTCCGCTTCAGCGGCCCCAACAGCGCCTGCACCAGCCACGCCCACTGGAACAGGTGCCAACTACACCCAATCTCACACCCGCCAGCTATCACACTCACACTCACATTCTCAATCTCGCTCCCAATCCCAATCCCAGTCCCAAGCCTACGCCTCCCGCTCTCAATCCCATTCCCACTCTCACTCCCGCTCTGGCTCTGGCTCAAACGCCGCCAACTCACATCTCCCCCCTCACCATAGCCATCATCAGCGTACTACCTCATCTTCACGTCCTCACCAGTCGCAACCTGTACCGCAAAATGACTACGAATCCTCACGCTTAGCCGCATCCGCAAACCATCAAAGAAGCTCGAGCAAGGAACGACCACCCCCGGCCAGGGGCCCCGATCCCTCGCGGGCCCATCGACGGAGCTCTTCTCGATCAAACAACCACCACAGCCCTCATCCCGAAATGCCTCCTTCTGCCAACCCTCCCAGTAATGGCGCTGGCAATGGAACTGCCTCTCAGCAGCATGGCCATGCCGACGCGCCACCCCGAACTTCAACATCTAAGCACGCGAGATCACGTACCGTTATCCCAACTCAATCTGGAAAATGGATGCTAGGCAAGACCATTGGTGCCGGCAGCATGGGCAAGGTTAAGCTCGCCCGAAAGGAGGATGGCAGTGAACAGGTATGTTTTGGATTTATCTTTTTTGTTTGATGTCGCCTATTTCCGCGCAATGTTTCATCATTCGGCTATTCGCATTCATCCATCCATCTGCCCCTCATGCCTATGCCGCGATGATGCTTATCAAGCTTTGAATTTCCACGATACTAATTACGCCTTACCAGGTCGCCTGCAAAATTATCCCTCGTGGCTCAACCGACGATGGCCACCAATCTCGTGCCGACAAGGAACGCGCCGATCAATCCAAGGAAATCCGAACTGCCCGTGAAGCGGCTATCAGCACCCTCCTGAATCACCCCCACATCTGCGCCCTTCACGATGTGGTTCGTACCAACCACCATTGGTATATGCTTTTCGAATACGTCAACGGCGGCCAGATGCTCGACTACATCATCTCGCATGGCAAGCTCAAAGAGAAGCAAGCCCGAAAGTTTAGTCGGCAGATCGCAAGTGCCCTGGATTATTTGCATAGAAATAGCATCGTCCACCGAGACCTCAAGATTGAGAACATCCTTATCAGCAAGACGGGCGACATCAAGATTATCGATTTTGGTCTAAGTAACCTCTTTGCTCCGCGCGGCCATCTCAAGACTTTTTGCGGCAGCCTATACTTTGCTGCTCCCGAATTGCTGCAGGCCAGAGCTTATACTGGTCCAGAAGTTGACGTATGGAGTTTTGGCATTGTTCTTTACGTTTTGGTCTGTGGCAAGGTTCCATTCGATGACCAGAGTATGCCCGCGCTACATGCCAAGATCAAGAGAGGTCTTGTCGACTATCCCGCATGGCTGTCAAGCGGTAGGTCACTCAAATGTTGCTCTTGTACTGTTTTCTAACTTGATTGCAGAGTGTAAACACCTTCTATCCCGTATGTTGGTGACGGACCCCAAGCAGCGAGCGACAATGCAAGAAGTGATGACGCATCCATGGATGGCTAAAGGCTTTAACGGTCCCCCCGATAACTACCTGCCCATTCGCGAACCGTTAACGACGCCACTCGAGCCAGAAGTCATTCTCGCTATGCAAGGTTTTAACTTTGGTACACCCGAAAGTATAAATGCACAACTTACCAAAATAATTGAATCAGAGGAGTATCAGCGTGCCGTGAAGCTCTATCAACGAGAAAAGGAGCTCCCGCCACCCGCCAAGGATGCCGAAAAGAGGAGACCATTCGGTTTCGACTTTTACAAGCGCAGGAATTCTGGTAACAGCCGCGATACTTTATCGGCCCCTAGCTCTGAGGCACTGCAGATCGGTAACGATCCTATGAACGCATTTAGCCCTCTTGTATCCATATACTACCTCGTCAAGGAAAAGCAGGATCGCGACCATGCTGACATGGTTCTGCCAGCAGCAGCTCAAACGCGGGACAAGGAGAAAGAGAAGGAAAAGGAGAGAGAGAAAGAGAGAGAGAAAGAGCGTGAGCGCGAGCGCGAGCGTGAACGTGAGAAGGACCGGGAGAGAGAAAAGGAGCGTGAGATCCGTGAAAGGGAGAAGGCAAGGGAAGCAGAACCGATGCCCGAGATTGCGGCACCTCAAGCAGCCCACACCAACTCTGCCGCTTATGAAATGCCCGGTGAGAAACCCACTGGTGGACGAAGCAGACCTCGCGCGAGGACACATGGCGAAGACGACATGCCCGAGGTACCGAAGCCTCCCCCTGCACCACCCGCTGAGCCAAGAGTTGAGCAACTTCAAAAGAAGGAGGGCACCGCAGCTGGTATTCTGCGTAGGTTCAGTACACGCAAGCGTAGGGACCCTGAGCGTCTAGACAAAGACCGATCGCATCCTCCTGTGGTGCAAGTCCATTCGCCAGCTGAACCTTCTCCCTTGGCACCCCGCAAGAGCTTCAGTATCCGCCGTGGACGTCGCGATAGAGAGGATGCGTCGGATTCACAAATCCGTTCCGCGAGTGGTCAGCAGCATGGTGAACTCCTTAGCCCACCAATGTCTGCAGGTGGTTCAAGGGAGAACAGACGAGGAGGTGGCCTGGGGCGGTCGACTAGTGTCAACTCGGCTGACCTGAGACGGCGAAAAGACCCCCCAGCAACCAGTGGTTCTGATCAGAGTGTCGCAAATGAAGATTCCTCCAGCACACACCGTGCCCACGGACATTCCCGGTCTGTGAGTCTGAGGGCCAAGTCTATTGGACATGCTAGGAGGGAGAGTATTCAGCAGCGTCGCATGAGAAGAGAGGCTGCTCAAGAGGCCAATGTGCCTGAAGAAACAGACCAAGAACTAGAGCAGAGTGGTGTATCCACAGACCGACTAGACGACACAGAACTTGCCAAGCCAGTGTTCCTGAAAGGACTTTTCAGCGTATCGACGACATCTGGCAAGTCAGTACCTGCGATTCGAACCGATATCAAGCGAGTGCTGCGGCAGTTAAATGTGGAGTATACAGAGATCAAAGGCGGCTTCAACTGTCGCCATTCGCCCAGTATTGATCTGAACAAGGTGCAAGACCCTCCCATGAGTCCCGGCATGACACCAGGGCACAAGCGACGATTCAGTTTCGGCGGCCTCATACGGGGAGACGATCGTGAGCGTGAGCGGGATGAGTTCCGCGACTCAGAACGACCTCCTACCACACCACGAACGCCAGGACGCTCTGATCGGGACCGCAGCTTTTCCAACTCCGAGACCTCATTCGACAGTATTCCTGGCAGGAATGGGGGCCCATCAAGGCGAATCCCCGGAGAAACGAGCACGCAAGTGCAAAGTGATCTCGGAGGAAGCATGGTGCTGGAGTTTGAGATTTTTATCGTAAAGGTCCCGTTACTCTCATTGCATGGCATTCAGTTCAAGCGATTGACAGGCAATACGTGGCAATACAAGAGCATGGCGGACCATATTCTTCGAGAGTTGAGGCTATAAGCACTCGGCGAAGACTTGTCTTAGAAGGAATTTGCAACATAGGAGTTTGGTTGAAGCAAGCACTGGGAAGGAGTTGCGTTGTTCGTAGACGTGAAGCATGGCTGGCTCTAAGCACGTGGTTGGTTGTATAGTTCGATGGCGCTTTTCGTTATTTTAACTTCTAAGCATGGGTCGTCATAAAGAAAGCACATGGTGGTAATGATTTATTATAGCACTTACAGAGAGAGGAGGTACTGAAGAAGAGCTAGGAGAAAACCTATAAATGTAATTGGAGATTTTATGCTAAACATGACTGAAACTGTCTGATCAAGCTCTGGTCCTGGGCCATGACGCTGAAATATGTGATTGTTACTCAGAAACCCCCGAGTCTTTGGGGCACAGATCGAGCTGTGACAAGGCTTGGGTAGGACAAGGCTGACAATGATTGTTTATAGTGATAGGTTGGCATGGGAGAGCTACCTCCCCGCACTTGCATGGCCAGGTAGACTTTTGCGCCATTGTCGCATACAGGGATACCTGACTGTGGTCCAAGCGTCAAGTCCCGATGCCACAGCCGGTTTTACCTATCACAGCCTGAGCTCCATAATGAGAAGCAGGCTGACCAATCCCATCACCAGAAGCTGAATCGCTCTTTGCCCCAGTAGCATCTGCGAGCACCACCACGAACCAACCCGCCAAACGATCTCACCTTGCTTGCTTGGGTTTGAACCTCCCACTTACTTACTGTGCCTTTATCATCCCGACGATACAACAAAGACCCTCTCGATTGGAATCTAGTCGAAAAGAACCGTTAGCAGATATTATACAGTCCTTTCTCCAACAATTTTTTAGTTTCCTCACCGATTATTCCCCCTTCACCCATTGGAAGTGTTTCGTGTACCTCCGCATTTGCGCCCTCGATTCATCAACCCGATTTCAAACTCGCTGCGCCTGACGATCGACCGACACTCAAGTCAAACTTACATCATCACGAAAAACAACACTGCTCGACTTGCGAGTCATAAAACCATAACCTCCGTTCCGAACCCCGTCGAACAAGAAAAGATACGCCCAACATGATGCCAGCGGCGCACGTCTACGGACACCACCAATTCAACCCTCAGGGAGGAGACTCTGCTTGGATGCACCAGCAACCTGGCGCGCATCACGCCCATACGCAGCAACAGCAACAGCAGGTGGCCGCTGCAGCCGCCGCCGCCGTTCAGCAGCAGCAGCAGCAGCACTTTAACCGTCTTGCTGGCGCGGGTCAACTCCCCGGCCACGGTCAGGATGCCGATCACAGCAATGTCTCGGAGGACAATCGGCGTACCATGGCCTTCATAGCCGATCTTCTCAACGAGAACACTCGGGAGGCTGCTTTGTTGGAACTTAGTAAGAAGCGCGAGCAGGTCCCCGAGTTGGCTCTCATATTGTGGCATTCATTCGGTACGTGCCCAAACCCGTGTTGTCTTGTCCTGGGCTACCAAGCCTGTAGCTGGAAGAAGCCAGCTAACATGTCTCTCAGGTGTCATGACCTCTCTCCTCCAAGAGATCATTTCAGTTTATACTCTTCTTAACCCATCCCAGCTTACTGCAGCTGCCTCCAACAGAGTGTGCAATGCCCTTGCCCTCCTCCAGTGCGTAGCTTCTCACAATGATACAAGGACCCTGTTCCTCAATGGTGCGTATATCGTGGCTCAAATCCAGGTGTCACATGGCTCACAATTTATAGCACACATTCCTCTGTTCCTCTACCCCTTTCTTAACACCACTTCCAAATCTCGGCCTTTCGAGTACCTCAGGCTCACGAGCCTGGGTGTTATCGGTGCGCTCGTCAAGAATGATTCATCCGAAGTCATCAACTTTCTCTTGACCACAGAGATCATCCCTCTCTGCTTGCGCATCATGGAGACAGGTTCGGAACTTAGCAAGACCGTAGCCATCTTCATCGTTCAGAAGATCCTTTTGGACGACAACGGTCTTAACTACATCTGTGCTACATACGAGCGTTTCTATGCTGTTGGTACGGTCCTCAGCAACATGGTTGCTCAGCTTGTCGAGTCACAGACCGCTCGTCTCCTCAAACACGTCGTTAGGTGCTTCCTTCGGTGAGTTAAACACATGTCTATCCTGTTCTTCATGGTCTAATCGATAATCATTTAGGTTGAGTGACAACGCTCGCGCTCGTGAGGCTCTGCGACAGTGCCTTCCTGAGCCACTCCGCGATGCTACCTTCTCATCTGTTCTCCGTGATGACGCAGCGACTAAGCGATGCCTTGCCCAGCTGCTTATCAACTTATCGGACAACGTCGCGGATCCTAACTCTGGCGGTGTGTCCGGCATGTAAGAGCAGAGAGACTAATATCGGGAAGGCTACTCAGCCTCCCGTTGTGACAATACATACCCCTTGTGCATTGATACGGCGATTCATGAAGGACGGGCAATTTTTATTTTTATGATATTCTGGGAAAAGCGAAGGGATCAAAAGCATATTGCATCGTTGATACCCGCAACCCCTCCGGCTCGAAGCGCCGAGAGAAGTCCAGAGCTCCAGCAGAGCAACTGGACCGACTTCTCTTCCAACGCCGCTGACGGTTATGGGACTTGCATTCTGTTTGACATACCTCGGAACTGGGTAAAAGAGGCTTCTATCGATCTGCCGCAAATCAGTAAGGCATGGCGCATCGTTCTTCTTACATAGCTTTTCCATCTAGCATCTTGGCCGCTCAACGACCGAGCTTGAGACGGATAGGAACGACACTTTTGAAACGGGCTCAGTCTAAATATACGAAGGAAGATCTATGGGTGGTTACTAAGGGGGGTTCATGTAACAGGTATAAGGATAGCTAGCTGACTGCCGGCTGGAGAGGCGCTGGATAGACTTGGGCGGAGGCACATGGAAAGTCTTTAACATGCCTGGTTTGGTGGTGTTTTGGCGTTGGATGGTGCATCAGAGACACGGTGTTGGTCAGGTTTAGAGGTGTATATTGTAAGAATTGCAGCTTTATAAAAGATGTGTTCAAAGTTGATATTGGTGATGCTCGTGAGAGTATTCTTAGCATAAGTCATGATGGCAAACCGTTATTATCTGCGGTTCGAACCGGCACAGTAGAGTCATGAGTATCAAGCTAAAGAAAATTTCTCCAACTTGGGAGGCCATAGTCTATAAAACACCATAGCCTGTGGTCATAGGCCTTAAAGTGTTTGGGTTTTGCTTCATACATACAAAGACTTCATCGGAAAATCCAGCGAGATTCTCGGAGTTGCAGGTAACCATCGAGTAAAATCACAGAAAGTGTTATGTGGAATGGATTGCCAATATTGATGGAAATAAACAAGCCATGGAGGCGGAGAAAACCCTGGTCCCAATACAATGCTTTTGTGTATTCAAATTCATATCATGGTAAGTGACATACCAGACGTAAAGGTATCTAGTGCAATTACAACAGGCCACAGAACAGCCTCTTCCATACAGGACGAGGGTCAGATCGCTGCTCAAGAGCATGCTTCTTGAGATCACCATCATCATCGCTGTCGTTATCATCCTTCTTGACAGCAGCGATCCAGTTGACATACAACTTGAAGTCTCCATCCTGCTTATCAAAGAAGCTATTCAAGGTCAGCAAGAAGTCTTCTTCAAATTCAAAACATGGAAACTTACCTTCGTGCCATGAGAGATATTCTCTTGATGTCGTTCAACTTCAACGGCTCGGGATCCTCAACCTCCCTCCCACGATACGTCGCCTTGAACTCATCCCACTTCATGAAAATCTCACCTCCATTCTCCGGTGCCTTAAAGTCATACTCCCAGCTCACACCAGCCTCATCTCTACCATCCTCCCTCTTTCCGGGGATAGTGTCCTTGACGTTGAGGGTAAAAGTCTGATCCGAGCTGTCCCAGCCGAGTGAGAGCTTTATGCCCTCTGTGCAGGAGAGGTCGAGGGCCAGGTCGCCAACTGTACGCTGAGAAGCAAAGCCAGCGCCGCCGAGAGTCTTGGTATCAAGATGGCCGTAGAACTTGGCTTGTGTGGGGTGAGTGTAGAGGTGTGAGATGCTGGAGCCACCGCGGACGCGATCGTCTGAGGCTGTCCAAAGACCACTGTCCCAAGCCCTTGAAGATGTTAGCTTGCTTGTCTTTGTGGTAGATGCTGATACGTACTTGGGGCCACCGAAGATGTATTGCAGGCTGTTTGACATTTTCACTTTTGTTTTCACTGTCAATTGAAGGAAGAGAAGGGAATTGAGTGAACTGAGATGCCTGATATTTTGGTATGAGCGGATGCTTTAAATGGATGACAGAATTGAGTTTGCTTGTAGTACCACGCCAAGTCGGCAGTTGAGATGCTTACGTACAGCAGTCAATCAAGCTTCAATATCCCTTGTAAACGCAGTATTTCCTCAATCATGAGATCTAATTCATTCTTCCACTGATTCTTTTTTGGATAATGAAATAATATCTTCATCTTTAGACACTCTAATTCGAGATACGTCATAAAAACATAAACCTCAAAGATGGCTTTTAATAGTCTTTAGCCAACCTCTCTCGTCCCGTTGGCATTGGCACTGACATGGATGGCGGCAGTGGTAGATGAAAACAAGGTTCACACCTCAGAAGCATAACGATACCTATCATCATGTGTTGGTCCAGGCCGTGAGTTACAGTACTACGTAGTAGGTAACTTAGATCATGTCTAGCCTGGAATTGAATAGCGGCAGATCGAGTCCAGACCTGCCTGGCTATGATCTTGAGCTGGTAAAAGTCAATTCATCCAATATCAGTCAGTATCGAGATGGACTTGTACTGTACTGCAGACAAAAGGACCAGACTCTTTGCCTTGTTACTTAGCGAATTGTTACAGAAATTGAATTGAATTTGGGGTCAATTGATGACTAGCTATCTTCCGTACAGTCAGACTAGCGCGTACCCGGTCCTCCAATCAGATTTATCCATTATTTTTTCCTGCAATTTTGACCCACTATTTACCCTTTGTGGACTAGACAAAGGGACTAGGGAAATACATGCTTGCCTGTCTGACCACAGCGGGAACCTTCGGGCAAACCCATTTATCACATGTCAAAACCCGGGCCGGAACAACTATCTTCCTTAGATAGGAATCGCTCCACTTTTCCCCACTTGGGGATTTGTAACAACCAATCAGATCCCAATAATAGGCCTTCTATATATGCTGACCTAATACCCACAGACGTGGGTCTTTAGCGTGTAGTTTTCTGGTACCTGATTGGTCAGAATCAGGAGGGTTACTTTTCCTCAGAAAAACTGGTCCCCGTGGGTTTCGAACCCACACCCTTGCAGGATTTTCAGGGATGCCTAGGCGTTTAACCACTACGCCAAGGGGACGAATTGTTATAGAAAACTTGCTTTTTGGTGTTCTGCGTTTTCTGGTGATTTGTCTGCAATGATTTGGGGGCCATTGTTTGATCTGCAGCGTCAAGGTTGGTTGGTGATAATTGAATGCATCCAATATTTCAATACTTTGTCCACAGCCTGCCTACAGCTGAGAATCATATCCGTCCATCTACATAATTACTCACATTTTACTGCACACGCAGACTCACACCCTTTTCCGTGACCTTTTTTCCCTTTTCAATCCCTCTCTCATTTCATCACGTCTCCTCTCGCTCCTAATCATCCGCCACTCCCGGCAACAGTATCATTCATTTGCCACTAGAGCAGACGAGGGTCCAAATCCTCCCAGACTCCCCCAGAAGCCGGCGTGAATCTTGACCCGAGCCTGATTTCACTCTTTGTTATCCGTAGCCGTAGGAGCCGGCAGGACCACGTACGTCGGCACCGAGGAGGCCAGGCCAGGCCATGCACACACAGAGAGAGGCCCAATAACATGACGGATATAATGCCAACTTGTAACACAACAAAACGCCCGGATTTGGCCCATGCAACCCTCCTTGGCACGTGGAGGTAGGTAGGTAGGACTCGGACTCGGACTCAGAAAAGGTCTCCCAAATTCCAATCCCAATCCCCAATCCCAAAATACTTCCATCACACCCTAGCACTCCGGTCTGTTAGTGGTAACCGCCGAGCGAAGCAACACCTCACTCACTCACATACCGGTCAGGTCCAGCAGGTCACATAGCGCATAAAAGTCTCCGTAGCATACGAAGAAAAGAGGGAGGGGGGACAGACATAACACGCAATGCAATACGGAAAAATGACACCCAACAGACAAAGACAGTAGACGAGGCTCTGAGGCGCAAGTTCTGGATTCCGCCTCAGTCGTCTAGCTCAACTTGCACATGCACATGGAACATGGAGCTGAAGCCCCCCTCTCAAGCCATCGACTGACTATGGCACATGGCACATTATCTATTCAGCTCCGTCTGTCTACGCGAGTAGATAACGAACAAAGTAAACGATAAAGCCAACATGCATGTCCCTTGATCATAATTCGTACACTTCACTTCACTTCACTTCAATGCAGCTTAGTACAAAGCGCTATGCACATTTCATCATCTAATTTGTCGCCATGGCTCAAGATATCTATTCAACCAACATTAACAAGAGTGTAAGTGGCCAAGCCAAGCAAGGTCTCTCGACCCCGCAGCCGCCATCTTTGTTGTTTGTTTGCCTCCTTGCCTGCTTTCAACCTTTGCCAGTCCAGTCCAATCCAATCCTGTTCAGTTCAGTTCAGTTGTCTGCCCAATATACATTCGGATGCATACAAGCGTATGCCGTATGCATCCCCAAAACGCCTCACTTGTCTTCTTTTCCTTCGCCGTTCCAAATAAGCAATTCGTCCGTGCATCTTGCAGCCGTTACAGAAATCACATGGTCGAGCGCTTCGACCCTGTGTACATAAAACGAATGCAGACGAGTAAACATCCCCTCGCCTGTGACATAGATACCTTTGCCAGTACCAAAAGAAGTGAAAAGTGTGCAGTGTGAAAGTGTTCAAAATATCAAAACCCGCCATGCTATGCCTCGTAGGGCTCATTTCCAACGCCTAACCCAAAATCTCAAAGTCCGCTATATTTCTTTCTTTCTCTCGTCCATGCCAGCTGCTCTATTGGTGCTGGATTAGACCAGGCGAGCCAGGCATTGACAGAGGCGTGGCAGGGTAGTCGAAGCCAGCCTCTGAGCAGTTGGCAGAGTGGTCGAAAGAATGCGACAGCGGAGGAGTCTGCGAACCCCATCAGCAACGTGGATCTCGTACAACCCCACGGGGCGTTTGACTGGCGTGACTCACATGAGGGTTGGACTGTTCGTATGGGCTACCAGAGTTGAAGTCCATGGGTGGCATGTAACCATAGGTCATGTAAGGAGTGAGTCCGTCGTCACTAGGGTATGTCTCCCGCTTGATGGCATCGCTAAAGTGTGTCATGGAAGGAAGTGTCATGGGCACTGTAGACGCTGTCATGTAGTTGGGGTAGGCATCAGCGGTTGTGATGGCTGGGTATGACTGAGTAGAACCGTAGGGTGCGAGGAGGATCTCATCGGGAGCAGGGTATGTTGAGTATGTGAACTGAGGAGGGCTGTCTGAGCGAGCTCGGTCGTCGTAGTTGCCAGAGAAGAAAAGCTCGTCAGTAGGCTCCATGGGAGGAGTGAACTGGCCCTGTGAAGCAACAGACTTGCTGGGAGCTCCGGATTGCGACTTTTGAGACTTGGGTGCGGAGGGGGATCGCTTCGACTTGGTAGGCTTCTGTGGCTGCTTGTCGGACTCGGCATCGTCAGAAGAACCAGCACGGCGCTCGAGGTCTTCAAGGCGGCGCTTGAGCTTCTTGCCTGAAAAGGACTGTTAGTTCTGCAAAAACAGCTTATGAGGCTCCAGAATGAATCTAGAGTCAAGCAGGCTCAACATACGGTAGTTGCGCTGAGCAATGCGGTTCTGTATTCTTCGGCGCTCAGCAAGGTCAGAGATCTTGGTCCAGTCCTCATCGGGGTTGGCAGAAGCACTGAAGGCACTGCTTGTTCCCGAGTATTGTCTGGGAGGTGGAGGAGCTGCCGCGTAGGCATAGGCGGGTTGTGTCATAAACATGGACATTGTGAAGTTGTTATATGTGTGAGTGTGGGGTTGCTTGTAGCTGAGAATTGTAACCGTCGATTTTGGAACGACGAAGCTCTAGATGGCCCAAAGCAAGATTGGGAGAGTTGGTTTATTCTCAATTGTTTCCTGTATCTGTCTGTCCTCTTGTGTCTGTCTTTATATCCAAACGAACTAAGAGGCTATGATGGTCAAGGCGAGATGGTGAGTTGCTTGAGGTGAGTGTGGTGGCAGTGGGTATATATAAGTATATGAGTGCAAGATGAGAAAGATCAAGAAGATCTGAAGCTACTTGAAGCTGAATCTGTTGATGAACTTGGAGATAGATGGAGAGCAAGACGGTTGGTGAGGGGGAAGAGGCTGTATATTAAATAAATGTCCCCAAAGCTGCGCGGAGCAGGCATGGCATAGGTAAGACCCAAGGACGTGAGTGAGTGACGAGTGAGTGGAAGGGACCCTACAAGGGCAGGGGCGTGTAAGGTGTGCCTACCCTACCTTGCCTTGCCTTACGGGTACCTACTGTACTGTACCCATGAGGGGGTATCCAGCGCTGGACATTGCCTTGCCCTGCGCTGTGCTGCGCTTTCCTCTGTCTCTTTGATCAATCTGCAGTGCAGGTAGGTAGGGAAAGTGAGTTGAAGACACGCCTCTCTCCCCACCCCCTCCATCACAGACATCCTCCACTTTCCACATCGCACACCTCTCCCCCAGCACTACTAGCATGCACCTAAGTTAGTACCCAGCACCCAAGACGGCACGGCCACACACAAGCAGAAAAAGGTCCCTGGCTACTTTCCCTGGGCCTGGCACAAGGAGAGGGGTGTTGTTTAGTTGCTTGCGGGGGCTCTTTCGCCTCTGTCTCTCAGTCACTGTGTGTCTCTCTCTGTGTCTGGCGCTGGCCTCACAGGGCTGGTGCTCATCACCCTCTGAGCCCCAATCCAATGCACTCTGCAGACAAGGTCAGGGTAGCTCATGGTACGTACCTCCGCCTTTTCAACCTTTCCATTCAAGCCTGTCTCCACTGGCGCTCGCACTCGTTCTTCTCTCACTGGGCCATTTGCGATGGTACGGGGCATCGAAATCCTTTCGCTACGATCCTTGTACCAAGCATTTCGTTCACTCATTCTCGAGTCCAGCGCCGTAATTTGGCATCGCGGCTGCTAATAGCGAAAGGCGAGATAGTAATGAATTGCTTCGATTTGTATCTGTTGAATTTATGACGGCAAAACAAGAGATGCACTGACTGTTGGTCACTACAAATCCTCCACTAATACACTTGAAACTGTCTCATTTGGTACAGTACGGCCCGTGCTGTGGAAGGGCGATCATTAAAACCTACCTCAAGGATTTATAATAAACTCCGCTGGCCACGTCCGATTCCGACTCCATTCGGACGAATAGAGCAAATTACCAGGATACTGACAAATTCATTATCCATTTGTGAGCATGTTTGCTATCATGATGCTATGGCTAGCCAGATGAAATGCTGAATGATGAATCCAAATATCTGGATGTCTGCCTATATGCACAACAACCTCGCTGTGGAACAAGGAGGGAGTGCTGCCATCCCACACAACGGTGTCTCGTCAAAAGAGCGGGATTCATTGAGTTACAGATCGGGGCTCAAGTAGGGCATGAGACGGGATTGAGAATCTGCTGTGTCTTCTCATGCTATACCAAAGTATCGCATATGCTATACTACACCATACTGCGCCGTGCTATGAAGCAGTAACGTATCGTATACCAGATACGGCTTGGTTTGGAATGTGAGCGTATTGAGTTTTATCAGTTCTGAACCGTTCGTCACGTAACATCAACGGTGGAGAGACAACGAGACGATGAACTACTAGGCGCAGCCAAGTCACCAGAAGGGCGGGAGCAAAATAGAACGGAAGCCATCAGAGAGGCTGGCGCTATTAGCAGAGCAGATGCCATTCTAACCGCCTGGAAAGCCAACAACTGATAGAGAGACGAGACACAGAGAGGTACTGTAGGTTCCTTTGCAAGCTGGCACTGCACTTCCTGTGGTGGACACTAACCGAGCAAGCCAACCAGGTCCCCGAGATCAAGCCATGGACCAGAAAGAAGCTTCAAGGCAGACTTGATGGAAACCTGGGCCAAATTTGCCCACATTTAGTCTATCGAGTCGATTGCCGTCTCCGTCTCTAGCGCAGCGTAGCATCGCCCTGCTTCCCCTAGTTAGCTCTCCCATGCCAGGCCCCCCCAGGTCAGTCCCAGTCCCAGTCCCAGCATCCAGGGCACGTTCACTCACGTCCAGTCCCATGTCTTGGGCTACCTTATCCACTGTTCTGAACTGAGCCTCTTGTCTGCCATTTGAAATCCCCTGTCCCAGAGAAAGGGTTCCTCTTAAAGCCGATGGAGACAGTCTCCAATACAACCCAACCCTGGGAACACATCAATAGAGGCTGGCCAATCACAAATAGGTCGACCCGAGCCCCCATATTGGTAGAGAAGAGACCCCGAAATGATTAGCTTTTGATCCAACTCAGCCCTGGGACCAATTGGAGTTCCACAATCCCAGGCTCTCTCACACAAGTCTCGAGTGTGAGTCTTGTCTTGGACTGTCAGTCGCTCCAAGGACCGTTTTGCCGGGTAAGAAGACCTTTTGGCCGGGCCGATCATGTCGTTCATTTTGGCAGTGCTCGTCGTAGGGTTGTGTGACGATATGATTAGTTCTTATTCATTAGAGAAATGTTTAAGCCTTGCCACAAGAGATCACTAGCAGCAAGTGTACGTATATAGATAGAGTCACTGTCGACTATTCGTACTATTTCGGTTTAGATCTGTCCATGTCCCAAGAGAATGCCGCTCTTGGTCTGGAGATCTTGTCAGGTGGGTTGCAAAAAAACCGGGATTCCCATATCACTGATAAGAAATAAGTGACCAGCTAGTTACGAGGAAAGGTCACACAGATGACCAAATATTTATGTCGCCTACTCTGCTGGTGTATAATGAATCCCTATTTTTTTGCTACCCACCTGCTTGTCTAGTGACTCTACATACCCTGCCAGCCCTGCCTTACCGGTCTCTGATGCACAAGACGACAAGCGACATCAACATCGTGCCATCTTCCCCAGTTGCGCGCCTATCCCTACTGTTGTAGTCTTGAGGACCCAGGTCAAGTAGTTCCCCGACAACCGACACACCCAACCACATGGCTACAGGACGATGAACCCCTGTGAATAATCACCAGAATATTACTATGAGTTAGAGTTGCAGTTGCAGGGCAATTGCAATTGTCTGGGCTGGGTCAAAGCGACGCTGGGTTTGACTATTAGCTATATCGATAAAACATGACAGGTATTGGCATTAACAACAACTGAAATCACATTGAGGAAATCGTCTATGTTGTATTGGGCGTGGTCAAATTGGGCCATATTTACGGCAGATCCTCGTGTCTATAGCAGAGCCCACAAGCCAAGGGACCAACATGATACATCTCTCGCAGCAATGGAAACACGTAGCCTGCAATTCCAAGTCTTGGCTCTACTCATAACAACCTTCAACCATCTTCGTCATATTATCTTACTTGCAGACTTGGAGATAATCTTTCCAAAACCCTATTATTTGTCAAAGGAGGTCATACTGAATTCATTGAGTTTGGAAGATTAGTACCTTAGGTACCTTACAACGAAATAAAGGTGGGCAGGGGTCGGCTGTCCTCACGATCAAGCTTCCGGCTGTTAAAGATTAAGCGCGGCCGCACCAAGACGCTACCCAGAAACGCTTCTCACAGGCGGCCGACCCCTGCCCCGCGACCGTTGAGTGGCAACCCGTCGCAGCATTTGACTCAATTCTGGAGAGACAAGGCCCAGCAAGGCATAAGGGGGTGAAATACCGTACAGTACCCTACGCCATGGAATAACTTGTTTATTTGTAAATTCCCTTGGGGGCCACCTGAGGATCGACGTTCCATCAATTCCTTCGCCTACGTCGTTGACGACCCATTAGCACAGATTGACTTTCGTTAATGGTCCTGTAGAGAAGAGGCCCGGACTAACACTCTTTGAGCTATTTTGCCTGTAATGATGTGCAACTTGTCCCTGAACCTTGTTTTTTTTTTGCCCAGTGCACAGGACAAGTCGTAGCGAGGCCAGGCCTTCGGCTTGTGTACCCGTCTTGCAGCAACGGGGCAAATTACCCTGCTTTGCCAGAATCCTTCGAGACTCTTGCGCCCTGAGGTTGCGGACGATGGATGGATCCATGGCAGCACCTCACGCACAGCACATACGCACACACATACATCCAACACATGGCATGGCATCTCATGGGCTATCAGAGGCGCGATATGCTCGATGACAATACCACATCCGCTTCAACTGTTGGTGATCTGGCGCTTATCTTTTGGACAACAATTTCTAATCGCGCCCGTTACCAGTTGAGCGGGTGACACAAGAAGCATTGTCGATCAGCCAACCTCAACCAACCTTCTTCTTTGGAAAATCCCCGCAGAGGCTCGGAGTTGGAGATGGAGCTACGTACTCCGTATCTGCGGCGAAATTGGGCCGCTCACTTACACGGACTGTCTCCTCCTTTGAAGACATTTCAAATACACTAAAAATCCAACGTATCCACGACGCATGAACAAGCGGTCTGCTTGAATTGTCTGGTTGAAGCTATAGCGCTATTCTAAGCACTTTTCTGATCTTAAAAATCCTCATGATGAAAGGGCTGCGTTGACGTGAAGCCTCTCGCCATTTGCTCCCAGGGTTCCATCACGGATATAGGTGGGAGCTAACTGAGCTTCTCCGTGAGAAGACCGTAAAAGGAAATCACCGACTCCGTGTCTGGAGAGTTCCGGCTCCGCGGAATGTGCCATAACTAAGCATTTGGATACTTACGTATGTACGTAGGTGGTGCCCAGGGCTCGGCAGAGGGGCGTCAACACGACCTAACATGAAGCCCCTTTTACTATTGCCCGTGCGGTAGAACTGAATCAAGTGTAGCATTGTCGAGTCCGTCGTCAGAAAATGTCAGAAGACGTCAACAATGCTCAGCGTTGGGTTGCGCCCGTTGGTAACGGATATGTTTTACCTTGAATTATGGTTAATCGTTATCCCGAAATGAGCGATTAGCCAGAGTGGCAGAGTAGCAGAGTGGCAGAGTAGCAGAGTGGGTTTCATGGAAGGAGCCGTGAAAAAGACATCGGACTACTCTGCTACGAGAGAGTCCGAGATAGAGTCGGGATGTGAATCCTTGCATCATAGTCAAGTTGAGTTGAGTTGAGCCGTAGACTCACGAAACAAGCGCGAGAGTGATTTTAGCAGAGGGCATTGCTGTCACAAGAGTGCGGCGCAGACTTATTCGACAACCCCTGTCCTTACTGCTCGCGCCCATCCAATTGTGATTGGCTACAGTGCCAGCTGTCAAGCGCGATAAACTTTCGGGGTTTGTCAGTTGAGCCGTCGCACGAACAAGAGGGACGACCAGGCCACTTGATTGGATCCTCAGCCGCACTCAAATTTCCTTAGGCTGTCGCAACGTTTCAACTTTTGCTCTCTTTCTTTGCTTTTGGGGGTGCCATGGCGAAGCCTGAGTGGGCGGGGCGGGGCGGGGACTTTGATAGCAGCGCCGCGGGCTAGGAATTATATGGCTCGAGCTTTTGAGGCACACACGCACACAATAACGGCCCTTGCTCCTAGACGGTTGATTGAGAAGAGGAACAGAAACAGAAACAGAAGCAGAACAGAACGAGTAAATTTCCGAGATGATGGCGTCCAGACCGTTGACTGTCGTTTGTAGAAGGCGGGTTCGTGGGTTCTAGTTTCTCGCTGTGCCGCATCTAGCTTCAGGATAAAATCAAGATAGCTAGATAGCCTCAACGGTCGAGCTCGGATATGCACCGATTCACGACAGGCAGGCAAGATGATATCCGCGAGTGCTGATGCAAGTGAATTTGCCACCTCCTCTTTTCGTGATTCTCATGTCCTGATCAGTGAATCCGTTTGGTCTCGACACAACTCAACGCAATCCTCACATGTAACCACCTCACAACTCACACACGGGATGCCGTTCCGGCTATCAACTTACATACATACACACATGGATGGCTGAGGATTCCAACTGCCTCACATAGCTTAGCTGTCAACATGCCCTGTAACTTTCGAGCAATGATCTATGTCAAAAATATCCTCATCGCCTCTTCACCGAGGGATTATTAGACTACACGCCCTGCCACAATAGAAGATATCACCATCATAGGCGGATATGTTGTCCCCTAGACCCCTGTATGTTAATGAGTTGTATTTGCGCAGCACGTACGGAGTACTTTCAAACAAATCCTTCAGCGCAGCATAACGTTAGGCCAGTTCGTGTTGTCAGAATGTCTAGACTTTCTGACACGTCCCCATATCCCCGATCCGTCTATCATTTCCCGTGCGAATTCTATTTTACTAGGTAGCTTGAGCTGGCCAATAGAAGATTCCGGCTCGTTCCCCCACAAGGTGGGAAATCAGTCGATTTAGTGACCCATGCTGCTGTGCTAATGGATGTTAGTGGCACTGACCAGAAACAGGCCTTTGCTCTATTCCCGCGCGGTCTGTGAAAATTTATGTTTATTCCCCGTCTAAACCCTACGCCGACGGATATCCATCCATTGTCCATCGGACCTCGTAGGGGAGGATTGCACTAAGATTTACTCTGTAGCAACGCAACACAACAGAGTCAAGGATATGCATGATTAGATAGACGACGTGTGGTTGAATGCTCCATAAAACATATCATCAGATCGATGGATTAGGAAATCAGTAATTGATCCTCCCTCATGCTTGTCACTGTAGAGTTACACCAGGAGCAGCAGCAGTTCGGTATGTGGGCAGGCACTTACATGCCTACAACAATTTGCCGGAAGTAACCTCCATCCTTTGGATTGGATTGGATCCACGGATACTCAGCCTTACACCTCACAGTCGGGACCACCTCAGCCATGTCCCTGGGCTCCGTGCCTCATGCAATGCACGCCGCTGCACACTTCACTTACTTCACATTGGATCAACGTAGCATAGGTATCATCTAATCCATCGAAACTTGATTCCTCAAACGATACTGATTATCCGTTGGTGAGGACCCCCTGCAACCCAACGACAGTCCTTGGATCATCAGTGCCCAACAAATAACATGAGATATTTCGAGAAAGAGAGTCTCGACTCTGGACCGCCGACGATGGCTGAAACTGCCGCTAGACGCACGCGCAGATGAATGCATATGCTAGCAGCACAAAGGGTCCCCTCTTGACGGGACTTTGGTCCTATTTCCCAATCTGGGCATATTCGTCGAAATGCATGGTCCAAATCTCTGGGCCCATCTGCTTCGCCTTGCAACTTCAAAAGGAGAGGCACCTATCCAATGAAGCCGCAGTATTGCCAGGCTGCTATGCTTCTGCCCCCTGAGGCTGCATGGATATGATTGTGGTTGAGACAATGGTTGCATGTGCTGTAGGCATGTACGTGGCACCGCCCGTTATCCGTTATCCATCACCCGCCATTTCGGTCAGAACAAACCACCCTCTTGTTGATCAACATCACGGGTGATGGGTGATGCGTGGGGTTGCATTCAACTGAAGACGGCACTCCCTAATAGGGCTCAGGCTCAGTATTTGATATAACCCCTCGGACGGCGGCTCTCGTCCAATCCTGTGCGAGTCCGACAGTTTGTGTGCTTATCAACCAGTGAACCAGACCAGACCATCCAGATGGATGGCAATTATAGAGCACCGGGGTGAAGACAGCCCCCCCTGCTGTCACTTGGATGGATAGGATCTACCCAGCCCTACGAGATGACAAGTTGGGCGCTTGAATGAGTGTCCTCCAACCGGAAGAGAGTATCAAGCCCTCGGATGGGTGCTGGCCCCTCTGTCATCCCGATGTCCTCATAACGTTTCTCAGTACCGGTAGTGGTAGGTAGTGCTATTCCAGTGGTACACCCCTTTTGACAAATTGTGTCCGACTGTTGGAAAAAGTCCGCCGCCGCCTTTCGAGTGACAAGTCGACAAAGGATCCTTGGGGGCTAGAGGCGGCCGCTGCGCCCTGAGCCAGATCACTGGGACTACCTTGCTTTGACTGCTACGCTACGTTGGCGAAACTCTAAGCTCCAAGCTCACCAAAAAGCTACCCAAGCTTGCATCCAATACTCGGTAGCTGTCGATCATAACTAAGGTATCGAGCAAAACAAAAAACAAGACAAGCTCTCGTTCGGGGACCATAATGTGAGCACATTACCAAAGCGTTTACCGTAAAAAGCAATTATGATGAGTCGCGGACTTTGCGGATTTGAGCTCAACGTTAAGCCGCAAAATCCGTGTGGTTTCTTCAACATAACCCGCGTCTAAATGATAGAAACAAGACTAAGCTAACTCAACTATCCAAAATAGGATTTTGCTGGTTCTGCTCTTGTTTTCGTTGACGTCAATCCGAAAAAGCTATTGCTGGCATCAGATACTGTCCATACAAAGTTGACCGAGATAATCGGGGATCATGCATCACGGGCGCATATTGACATGCGCGTCAACTAACTCATAGCACGGGTTTTCGGCGAAGCCGTAGCGGACCATGCACGCCAGACGAGGCATACAACCAGGCATTTCTGGTGTTTCTGAAATCAAAATCAATTGCAGATGAATCACGGCTGAAATTGAAAACAACGATGATTATTTGGCGAGACGAGGACCGTCGGAGCCATTCAAGCCCACATGTTCCCATCGTTTGTCGCTGCGTGCGTCTTTGACTCTCCCGTCTTGTCTGGTCTAGCTCTCTCTCTACCTCAGGACCTGGGACCTCCTACGGCCGGCTTGCGGCACGACTATGCGGCTCAGGGTCGGCGAACAGATTCCCGCTTTATCAATTGGCCCATTAAATGAAGCTAGCTCAGTCTAAATGTTGACTTTGTATTTGTCATTTGTCTATACTCAACGGAGCTATTCTCTGCGAGGATCTTTTTTTGGTTCATCACCTCCAAAATATCACCACCAAAAAAGATATCGTCTTACATGAACCTGCTGCACCACTTCCTCGGTACCATCATGTCGTCTCCCGTCGACGAGGGTAGGTTTAAGGTTCTCACTCTCCCCAAGGCCCCAAGCCACTGGACGGCATTCTGGGGATCCATCCCATTTTCTCACTCACAGCTCACGGCTTTGCTTTGGGGGTGTGTTGGCTTGGGTCCTGGCACCAGTACATACTGGGAATAGAGCCTGCGCGGAGACTTTTTGCTGGCACTAGCTTCCTGTCTAGAGCCCAAGCTAGAGCCTAGCACTGGCACTGCCATTACCAGAATGGAGCGGACACTTTTCCTCCAGACATGAATGCTCGCGCGTGAATCAAAGTCTCCGAGAACTCCATCTGGGCGATATACTTTGGCTATCTCATGGGTTTAGCGATGGAGATACAGCAAGACCATGAATACAAAGTAGCATCCATTGAATCGGTATCGAAGCTCACTCCCCCAAGTGAGACTGAGACTGAGACTTGGCTTGATGGGGTAGTAAGCCACGACAAGAGCTGCGTGCTTGTGGAGTAAAGATAGATGTCCCTGCATGTCTGCTCTCCTATTCTTTCACGTGAAGCAAGGAGACTCGAGTTGCAGATTCGTCGCGACGCTTTGCCCAAACCCCAACAGACCGTTTAGACGAGGTCCCCGAACTGAGTCACAACGCAACAATTGCAGCCCGTGATTAGGGTGAAGTCCAAGACGAGATAAGTCAAGTCAAGCCAAATGATACCGTAGCGTCCGAGCTTTGGATCAATCATTCCCGCTTCGTTTCCTGAGTAGCTCGGGGAGCTCTGGCGTATCTGATAGCTTGAAACCCGAGCTGCAAAAATACGCGATAGGCACGCCTGTTTCCCCTGGTAGGAAATGATGGGCAGCACCAGCACGCCCGCAATCAACTGCCAGAAAGATGAAGGGGACGGGAGGGGCATTTGCAGGGGCTGTGGGGTGTAGATATCAAGGAGCCAGCGTCCGTCGCTAACTAGCAAGGGGAAACGTTTTTGGGGTCCAAAAATGATAAATGGGCAAATAATCTTGCCAGGTTGACCAGGGGGCGTACGGTCGGTATGCCAGCGCAGCGGATGGATGCGATGCGACACACGCGTTTAGAAATCTGGGTTAAATTCAAAGGTACATGGCTTGAACGCCTTGAAACATAGCGCAGCTCTGTACCCTCTCCTGTCTGTCTGTCTTGATGGCTGTTAAGTCCGAATCATGTGTACGTAATTAACATGTTTAAGTCCGGACTATCAAGAAAGGCAAAACGCGTGCTCGAAAGAGAATATTCCAATGGGAGATTCCATTCGAGGCATCGCCATCATCATTGCGTGGTCTGGTCAGTCCGATGCGCCGTGTTACCGAGCGACAGTTCAAGGTGATGACTGGGATGCAAGACACAGCGGGTAGCTCAGAACGATAAAAAAGGGCTGATCCACTGCATCGGAGCTGGAATGAGCAGTAACCAACAGCGAGTGAGCAGTACGGCACAGATAGAGAGACAGAGAGAAACAGGCACAAGGTACACTACAAGGCTGCCTGACAAGACAGCTTGTGCTCAGTTATCCTCGGTCCGCCATTTCCAAATCAGTGCATCTCCTCCGTGGGCTGAAGACGCAGATGCAGATGCAAATGCAATCGAGACACAAGCCCAAGACAAGACCATGATCAACATGTGGTAGGTATTGGATGGCATCCGTTGGCTGTGGTTGCGAAAATTGCGGAGATTGATGAGAGATCCATAGGGAGATGAATTGGAGCTCCGCCGTTTGATGACAGTCAGACTCTAGCAACTCTCCTCGTAGGGCTGCAGTTGATGAGGGGAAGGGTATCTTTGCTCAGCGGTGAAGCTCTAAGAATTAAGGCTTCGGCGAGGCCGGTTGACCAAGCGAAGCCGTCCAAGCAGATTGCGTCTTTTGGTCTTGGAGATGCCCGTGGTTGCATGCGACACTCCCCGAACAGAGAGTAGCCGCATCTTGTTCACTATCTACAGCGGCAGGGTCTACGGTACGGTACCTTGGCGAGACGTCAGGTGTCTCACGATGACGAGTATGTTGCTTTTTTCCTTTTTTTGCCAATGTTCTCCAAGAGTTCTGGATCAAATGTGAGGTGAGAATGAGAATGAAGCACCCCAAGTGCCGAGAGACATGAGCACTAAAAGATAGCTCTGCTCAGCTTCAGTGGATGTGTTCACTGCTAGAGCACTGAACCTGTGTGGGGATTTTTACTGAGGGGGCGTGGGCCTGTGAAGCTTCCATTGCAGGAGTGCAGCAACAAGACAAGACAGCCTGAGCAAGACAGGACAGGATAGGACAGGGGTGGGGGTGACCTCGAGCGGTAGGGCTGAACGGGCGGGAGCAAGATGAGAGGTGGATCCTCAATTTGATTGGTCGAGCGCACGCTTCTCCAACAAAGGCATGGTGTTGTTCTTTGTTCTTCAAGGGGCGGGGGCGGTTGTAGCCAAGTTCCCACTGTTTGATTCCCAACTCCATGGACATATCCATGGATGGATGAATTCTGCTCCGCTGTCAAGACTGAGAAGAGCAACCCGACAACAGCAAAAAAATGAAATTAAATTACCTGCCCCCCTTGTTTCCTTTGTCTTGGCTTCAAGACTCGCGGATGCGGATCCTCCCGATGGAAGTGAATCCATGCTCTTAGAGTTAGAGAGACAGGGACTCTGGGTACAGTAACCTGCTGTGCCGCCGCAACCACAAGGCGAAGCCCACGAGTGCAATCTTGCAACCTTGTCTTTCCCTACTACGACACTACGCTGCGATGCTGGGTTAGGCTGCGTGCTGTACCCGTCACCCGTGCCTGGCCTGGTTCTGGCCTGGGACAGTTCATCATCATCACCACCGACCTTGTGTTATCGGCGATTCGCTGGGATCAGGCTCGGGTTTAATTTGGGAAATACGGCAGTGCATTACAGCGATCATCATCCCATCCCAAGGGACAGCGCAGAGTGCTACTGCTACCTTGTTGGTAATAAACACTACGCTACGGAATAGGCAATATGTTGTTGCTCCTATCGTCGTAGCTTTCATCGACTGACGACTGCACTGTACATACAGTACAGTAGCGAAGCGAAATGCAGTGCTACTCCGGTGGCTGGCATGTAAACGCAGAGCAAATGTACAATTCGAGTCACGTTGTCGCGATTGATTTGCTGATGGACAAATGCGATTGGCGTCATAAGGTTAACGGCCTTCTTGTCTGGGGTTGCGCCCCGGTAGGCAGCAGTATTTTTTTGCACAGCTCTAGTGATTCCATTCGCAAGAAAAAGGCCAAACCCAAACCCAAAGTCAAACCCAATCGCCGAGCGAGAGCAAGGCACTAGAGCGAGAATGGAAAGAATTTCGACGGGACGGGAAACGGAAACTCTGATTTTCCATTAACAGCGTTCGTTCCCTTCCCTTGTAGCCTCATGGCCTATTCCTTGGAGTCGGAGCCGGAGACGGGGAGACTGATGCGAGAGCGACTCCGCCACGTTTTCTTGGTAGACGTCGAGCGCAACATGGCACCCTCATTAGGAAAGAGGTGCATGCATGTTTGACTTGAGGCTGGTGTCTCTAACAAATTGTATTCCCTGCGCCTCAGGTCAGGTCAACCAAGGGTGGACTAAAGATAGAGGAGAGGGTACGTACTGTATTCTATGTAACCCCCTGGCTTCGATCATCCCCGCCCTGTGATCCAAGTGGGGAAGCGAACAGGGGTGCCAATGTCCGCCAGTTTAACGTGGGAGAGAGCGTTTTGCAGTGATGAAAAGGCGGAGGACCAGGGGAGACAGGGGGCGTGGTCTTGAGATCCAGATCAAGAGGAGTAGGTTGTTTCTTGACATGGACATTTCGAATGCGGCACAACCACATCCATAACCACACACAAAGCACATCCACAAACGGCTGCATGGGAATCTCGCCGAGTGGTAGCCGACAGGTTGGAACATCCAGTTCATTCATTAACTCATTCAGTCATAATTGAGGCTGTAACTAGCGGATAATCACTGAATTGACGGCAGCCTAGAGTCAAGACACCCCTCACACATACACACTCACACATCATTGTACATACAGTACCTGGTTCTTCAACTGCCATGGATAGCTTCATCACCGATGAATCAAATCGTCATAATAGAAACCTGTTAACAACATCACCAGCTTCAGCCTCAGCCTCAGGGGACTTTGTCCATGCATACCTTGGTACTGCTAATCCCCCTGAACCTTCGAATCTTGATACCGTTTCCGTATACCAGCAATTTAACGTTGTATGAGTTGACATGACATCGCAACACCTTGAACCATAATACTCTTCTCCTATTCATCATGCTCGTACTCAGTTCAGCTCGACTCCGTATTCACTCCAATTCTCGCATTCGCTCTCATTATTCTGCCTCGTTGCGTATGTTGCACACGATTCCCTCATTCTTTGCTCCCCCTTCGGCTTTGACCGATGAGGCATACTCGTTGTGATTCACAACTTGCCCTTTGCAGTTACTAACTTAGTCTACACACTCGCACGAAAGGTTATCTTGCGCCTCCACGTCTGGGGGCCGCTACTGTGCTCTGCAGTACAGATTGACTTTCCCATCGTGTGATTCCGCCTTTTCTATCTTTATCCTTGTGGCATTTCTCTCGACGGTTCCGCTTCCCCAGGAATGGCGACATATCGAATGTCTCTGCGATACAATGACAGGTGGGCGTGGAATGCGACTTATTCCCGTCTAAGCTGAATACAAGCAGGGCTGGACAACGGCGAAGCAGCCCCCAGAAGTGCCGGACATTCTTTGTAATGCCGTTGCATCACATGTCTTGATGATCTCTTATGTTTGGATTACCAATCTGAATCTTTGAAATGCCTTCTTGAGACGTTGTTGACCCGAGTTTAGTGCCAGGCGCTTTTGTCGGCGCCATGGCACTCTAAGGTTTCGAGCATTTTGAACCGGCGAGCCTTATTTGGACTCACTATTTGCCATTGATCGCCAATAGTGTTCTCAATACGACAACTCCATATCCTCTACGACGAATACGCATTTGACGAATCGAAACTCGCTCGCTCGCTCCACTGACCGGCCGCTTTGTGATGGATATTTAACTCCACGCCTACAGCTCAGAGACGGATCTTAGCGGTGCCGCCAGCCGAAGCCACGACTATGCCGTCCGGTACGTAGAGGTAGGCTGGCTAGTCCGATAACCAAGGTGCTACTTGGCGATCTCCGATAAGTTGAACAACTAATCTGAGTATAGTTCAATAGGCGAAGGTGCTAATGAGATTGGACTGTGAACTCAAGGGAAGACAGTTTATGCCACTGGGCACATGTTGGCCAGAGTGCCTTACACTGACGTTTCAGAGCTTAGGCGGGCTAGGCGGGACGAGAAGGACGAAAGGGTAGTCCACTATGGTGAGTAAAGAACCCTTGGCAGCGAACTTAGTACGAATTACTCTTTTGGGGTGAAACCAGCCGCTGTGAGACATGTTAGTGAAGAGCCAACTTCCAAGTCTGCGTTCAAGTCAAAGCAAAAGTGCATCAGCGGCTTGGATCCTTCAGGCGTGCAGATATCCCCCATGTCTACATCTGTGTCCATTGTGCCGCTTCTGAAAAGAACAGGTTTGAAGACATCGTCAAGGGAGGGGAAGCCGTTTGAATGGGGTTTAGATATGGGAACTGGAGTTAAGGACCCTGCGGCATGAAAAGACGTCACATCACAGATCTAAGCGCGAGCCTGTCGGGGATTTTCTCAGCGGTCGATCAAAAGCCTGGCTTCAGAGAGTGGTTTTCCCTGCTTTCCGGGTCTTGGATCACCTCGCCGAGAATGATTCACTGTATGTGCTGTAGAGTTCTGCACTGCATGGCCCCCAATAGGTGATGAGGTCAGTCAGTTAGTTAGTTCAGTGTAAGTCACAGCGGGTAAATAGGCTGGATAGGATATCGAGGTAAGGGCTGTGGTGTTTGTGTTATTCCCAGGGAACTCAAGACTTGCAGGGCCATGCTCAAAGAGCATTGGCTACCGGTTCCAAGGGTGCAGTACCTAGTTACAGTATCATCAGGCGTCAGCTCCAAGGCTAAGTGGTCTCGTTCGTTGTCGTGGGTGGGGAAGGGGAAACTTGGCTTTGAGGCGGGCGCTCCGCAGACCAAACAAGTCAGAACCCAATTTGATGCTGGTTGCTGGCTACTAGCACCTCATGATAGTGACGTAGGCGCTTCTATGCTCTGGGCGTTGAGTCTGCATCTGATTAGTTGCGAGTTTCGATGCAACATTGCATTCATCGTATTGTGATTGTACTGATGACGACGCGTCAAGTGCTATTCTCGAGACTCAGGAAGTCCTAGATTGCTGATTCCAGGCTCTCGTCTCTGGGGAGTGTGTTCTGTCAGAGGAACTGTCGCGGGCGTCTAGATATCTCTTGGGGTAAAGCTCACGACGATCAAAAGGGGACCCTTAACTCATCACCTCACAGCCCAACACCAACTGCAACTCCACCACGAGAAGGATCGGAGGATCACCCGCAGGGTTACGGTTGCAACGACAAACCCAACAGAACTTTACACGAAATACCATAAACATCTTTACTGCGTATGCTGGTGCTACTGTGTCCTCATGTATCCACTGAGGTACACTCTCATTTACATGAAACTATGCCACCCGTGCGCAGCTCAACCGTTGATCTGGGACCTACCCTGAACAATACTCGTGAGGATCTGATGAGAAACGACGGGCCGATCCCTTGACATTTCTTGCGTATTGCGCCATGATAATGGGGCTAATGTCAAATCGAAACGTGCGAGGCGTATTCTGTCGTTTACCGCGCGGTTGTCCCACTCATTGTGTTTTGGTGTCGATGCTTTTGTTGGTTGTTTCATGCAAGATTTGACTAGAATGACAAATAAGTTGAGAGAAGATGTTGGTAGGCAAGTTCAGAATGTCTGAAAGTGCATACGCTGCTGGTTCTTGGGCCACCTGTTCAGCACCCCTGAGGAGCTGAACGTGCCAATTACTTGCAACTCAACCACTGGCAGCAGTCAAACAACAACATGGAATTGCTTTACTATTGCCGCAGGCCAAATCTTTCTTCTGGGCATGGCTGGACCACGAGGGCATTCGTTCCGCGGAGGCTGCGTTATCTGTGCTTTGAAATGCAAGCCACCGAAAAACGTCGCCAAGTTTGGGTGATTCCACATTATAGGGTAATCAAGATTACAAAGCTCTGTGGATGAGTAAACATTACTCAATGAACTCTCTAGACAACATCGTGCAGCAAGCCTAACCCATTGCGAGAGCAGAAGTGTAAAATCCAGAGAGCAAATGACCAATTGATGATTTGTCTGTCCTGGAGCCACGATATTGGAAATCATGCAGCAAAAAATGGCGTCCCTCCGGCGCTCAATGACGATGCGCCCAACCATAAAACTGCCATATGTGTCTCTCTCCTTTCGTTCTACTCTATCTTGTAGATCACAGTTTTCTCAAGACTTCAATTACCCACTCAGATCTGCTTCCATAATTCCTAAACGCAGCTATTCAATGGCTCGACCGACTGGCCTCATCGCCTCCAAGGGCATTGAGCTCCTCAGCTGGGGTACACCCAACGGCGTTAAAGCCCATATCCTTCTTGCAGAGCTCCGCGACGCATATGGATTAGACTACACCATAAAAGGCATCGACATTGGAATCAATGTCCAAAAGGAGCCTTGGTTCACTGCCATCAACCCCAATGGCCGTATCCCTGTTCTTGTTGACCATGACAACAACGATCTCGCTGTCTTTGAAGGCAACGCGATACTAAGCTATTTGACAAGAAAATACGATCCAGAGAATAAGCTATCATTCAAGATTGATGACGATGACTATACTCGTGCCGAGTCGTGGATTGGTTGGCAGCATGGCGGGATTGGACCTATGTAAGTCATGAACTTCAATATCAAGACGGTACACTCACACTTCAGCAGGGAAGGACAGGCGTTTCATTTCATTGGTGTCAAGCCAGAAATCCCATACGCTATACAGCGTTACGTCGGCGAGACAGAGCGTCTCTTTGGTGTCCTTGATAAGCGTCTTGCAGACCGAGACTACATCGTCGGACCCGGTAGAGGTCGCTACTCCATCGCAGATATCGCCCTGATCGGCCGGACAGATCGTCTGCCAGGCACAACAATTTCGTATGATCAGTTCCCGAATGTTAAAGCATGGCTTGCTCGTATACTTGAGAGGCCTGCTGTGAAGCGGGGTTTGTTACTTCCGAGTGGTAAAGACAAGCCGACAGGATTGGATCCCGTGGATGAAGAGACGAGGAGGAAACGCGCAGAGCCTAAGGAGGTTGTTGACAAGGCTAAGGAGCAGTTTGGATACAAGTATTCATCACCTTAGTTGGTGATCATCTTCAGGTTGTGTGAAGGAAGCTGTTGCATGTTGGGATTAAGACATCTTAGGGAAACAGAGTGATAAAAAGATTAATGGACTTTTTGCTTTAGTATTCCAGCTGCCTGCAATTGAAACAACTCATTCGTTTATGAACTCGGCTAGCTGACTGTTGAATATTTGACGCAAGGACCATTAAAGACTGCAGAGGCAAAAGGCTCACCACGTCATACAGCGAGTTGTTGAAGTCGAAGGTGAATCCTACAGTTAACTCGTATTCTTTATAATGACAGTCTTTCAACAACTCAAGAGAGGATTCTGATTGTGTTATTCAACTGGATATTTTGCATGTTGAACGAATGTAAAATCTAACCGATTACCTACCTCGCATAGTTTTCCTTGATCAGTCCATAGCAATGAGAACACTGAGACCTCAGGCTACACTAAGTGCAATTATTGCAAGCATATTAGTCACACAGCCTATTGACCACCGAGAAATCAGTACCCAGTTCCTCCTCAGGCATACCGGTGTCGGAGTAATTATACAGCCTAGAGCCCGACGTTGTGGAGAGGAGTAGCTCAAGCTCTACATGATTGTGGTGCTTGAGTTTAGTTGTCGTGAGACGAGCGTTGACCAAGAACATGTGTACCAACCAGAGTGGACAAGAGCTTGATAAGACAATAGTTTTTATCATAGAGACTGGCTGAAGAATGCGATGTAGCTCATTCTAATGGGACAGTCAAGGTGGCGTGACGTCTCCAGTTAAACCGCCTCCATGATGGCTCACGATCATGACTTCTCATCATGACGACACTTTGCATAACGCTTAGAAAAATGGAAGATATGATAAATTCATCATTAAAATGCTCATTCAATCATGAGGTTCGCTTTTTGATATTTAACTGATTTCATAATCCCATGCCAAAGCGCCATTCTCTTTGTTTCCCCCTTAGTTGTGGAACTTCTTCACCTTCTCGACCTCGTCGTAGCTACCCATGAAGATACCGGCCTTGTCGTGGATGTGCTCGGGCACCACCTCGAGCATACGGTTCATCTTGCTGTCGACAGCTTGACCACCGGCTAAGCATAGTTAGTAAAGTGTTGATCACTAAAATTCAATTGACGTACCATTCTCAAAGATGAGGGCCATGGGCGCGCACTCGTACAGGATACGGAGCTTGCCCTTGGGGCTCTTCTTGTCGGCGGGGTAAGCAAAGATACCTCCGTAGAGCAGAGTTCGGTAAGCATCGGCAACCATGGAACCGATGTATCGCGAGCTATAAGGCTTGCCGTCGTCTTGGGCTTGCTTTAGAGAGTTGAAGTAGTTGATGGTCTTGTCCTCCCAGTACAGAGAGTTACCCTCGTTGGCGGAGTAGATGGCGCGCGACTTGGGGAGGCGCATGTCGGGGTGAGACAGAATGAACTCGCCGACACCGTTATCGAGAGTGAAGCCGTTGACGGTTCCACCGCGCATGGTGATGACAAGCTGGGCAGAGGCACCGTACATGGTGAAACCAGCAGCAAGTAGCTCAGTACCGGGCTTCAGGATATCCTCCTTGACACCCTTGGAACCCTCGGGGAGCTTGTGAATAGCGAAAATGGTGCCGACTGAGACACCGGCGTCCAAGTTGGAAGATCCGTCAATGGGATCGCAAGCGACGGCGTAGTGAGCGTCATGAGCATCCTTGAAGTAGATGATCTCGTCCTCCTCCTCAGAGACGAGGAGCGCACACTTGCCTGATGAGCGCATGGCCTCAATGAAGAGGTCATTAGAGATGACATCGAGCTTCTTCTGGTCGTCGCCGGTGATGTTGGAAGAACCAGCCAGACCGGTCAGGTTGACTAGGGTAGCGCGTCGAATGTAGTAGGCAATTGACTTGAAGGAGAACTGGAGAGCGTGACACAATAGACTGAGATTTTCCGTTGTTAGCCAGGCATCATGAAGTTGAGGTCACAAGGGACGGACGACGTACGTGAAGTCACCAGTGGCCTCTGGGTGCTTGGCCTGCTCCTCAGTGAGGAAGCGGGTGAGGGTAACAATGTTAGTGTTAACCTTTTCGGTTTCTTGTCCGCTGTTTGTAGTAGCCATTGTGAATGTGTTTTTGTGAGGGGAGGATAGGTATGAAAGGAGGAGAAGTTGGTTGATCGTCGGGAGGGGCAGTTGGAGAAGCGGCTTTGAGTTGACTTAGACCGGGAGAAGGTTTAAGCCGGCAGAGACAAAGGTAGTTATGATGGGAATGGTATGAGGGTATCGTGAGAGAGAAAGATGGAAGAAGCAGAGAGAAGAAGAAAAGGAAGAGGCACGCGACGAATATTGGGGAAACGGGACCAGTTATGTAAAGGAATACAGTTCTACGTAAGTTGACTACGGATACCGCGTCCGTCCGTGTCTTGACGACAATTGACGGATATGACGATCAATGATATCCATTCATTCATTATTAGGTACATCCATCCATACTTTCATTAACCGACTGGGGTTATCAACGGCCCCATCCGCGAGAGACAAGACTTCAACCCGCAACAACATGACCGAGAGACTCTGAAAGGACGTAAAGACCCAACCATGATACGTAAAAAGCTCCATTGGGGGCGCATCATATCGGAATGTCATGGGCCATCGTGACCTTTGATAGCGGGCTCCCGAAGGGAATTGGTGCTTTTGCCGGCCGAGGGGAAGCGGCTCAAGAGGATTTCCCGGGGTCTCCAACTCCGACTTCTTCCCCCACAATTTACAGCGGTAGAATTGGAGGCAGACTTCGGGGGTTGTTCCCCGAGGAGCATCACGGTTTCTCTTGTTAATTGTCGTCACAGCCACTGAGAGACCCTCTATTTCCAGGCCCTGCCAGGCTGTCTTGTCCCGGTGGGGGTGGCTCGCTCATGTTGACGTTTAAGCGGGGGTTTTGAACCTCGACGCTCCAAAGATCTTTAGTAGAAACACCGAGTGATATGCTCATTGTGGGTTTGGGGGGAGAGAGTTATGAGGATGGAAAATTGGGAACTCAAATGCCTTATCTCATACCTTGTTCATTCCTTGATTTGGGGTTATGAGGCAATTGATCGATTGAGTCTCGACTCGACTCGACTTATATCATGCATGCATGTCCCCGTAACTTAACCTAGACTTCTTCTTCCCTGACGGAAGACCGGAGTCGGATCAAAGGTTATCCGGCCAACCGGGAGCTTCCTTTCTTCCTCTCTTTGTCTCGCTCTCTATCAGCTGTCAGCCAGTTCAGCTGTAACTCTCAAGGTTAGAGAGTCCAATCTCTTACGGAAAGTCCCCGAGGTTGAAATGCATTGCCAGAATTGGCGCCAAGCTACCCCGAAGCCTGGTATTCTCCTGGTGAAGCCTCGGACATGTGCCGGCTGTCGACCTCAACTTTTGATGCTCCCTTTCTCTGTGATGGAGGTTGACAAAGTTAGCAGGGTCGTCATCCCTTTAATACTGAGCAATGACTGAATGGATAGAATGCCGATGCTACAGTATAAACTATCGAGTTTCTAACATAAACGGCACTTATTTCCATACCCAAAAAGGCAATTATTTTGCAGGACATCTCCCTCCTTATCCCTCCCTATCTCTCTCGCTACAATTCCCCCTTCCCTTAAACTAAGGTATCCCGCTCTCGTGAGCGGCGAACCTCGGCATCTCGGTCAAGTCTCCGTCTCCACATTCAATCTCTCGACTTGCGTTACCTTATCCTTACCTTACTCCAGACACTTTGACACCATTCGCGTTACTTACTTACCTTTCCCCAGCTTTTTCTTACCCGTTCCTGGTAAAAACTTAACTTGACTTAACTTTTGCATCTCCATCCATCTCCATCTTCCTTTTTACCATCAGTAATTGCTGGTTTCTTACTGGTGAATCGTAATTGTTGTATATTCCAACTGTCGCATACTATCTATACTCTCTCTACCTATACTCGATACCATCGCCATCATGGTCGCTGACGCCCTCGTCTATCACCCCACGGTAGCGCACTACCTGCGCTACATGGCCACAACCCTCGGTCGCGACAAGCTCATGCGAGTTCTTCAGTACTTCGCCCGCTTCTACGCCTGGTATCTCCTCCGCACAAACGCAACTCCCGACAAGGTCGCCCCTTGGAACGCCCTCAAGAAGCAGTTCGGCCTGTTCCGAAAGGTCTTCCGAGCCGGAAAGTTTGTCGAGCACTACAAGGCCGCTGCCACCGCTTCCGACTCCAAGTCCCTCGACCCCGTCCTCAAGTACACCCAGGTCGGTCGCCAGCTGGGTTATGCTGGTTACCTCACCTGCGATGCTCTCACCATTCCTGATGCTGCCGGTATCAGGAAGTGGCAGCATGCCAAGCGCCTTCAGCAGGAGGCTTATAGATCCTGGGCTATTGGTATCGCCTTCAGCATCATTGGTCAGCTGTACACTCTGCGACAGCTGAGCGTGCGCGCATCAAAGGTTGATCTGAAGGAGGGTGAGGGTGTTGTTGAGAGCAAGACCATCTCCATGTAAGTTTCACATGCGCTCGTTTGCCTTATTATATTTGGTACTAACATTTCCCTCAGTGAGCGCGCTGCCGCCAAGAAGCAACTCCTCTGCGATCTTTGCGATATCCTCGTTCCCGTCTCTGGTCTTGGATGGGTTTCCTTCCTCGATGACGGTATCGTCGGTCTTACTGGTACCTTGAGCAGTGTCATCGGTGTCTACACCCAATGGAAGAAGACTGCTTAATCTTGAACAAACACTAAAACCCAACAATACCCGATACCATATTTATACACACTTCGTAATTCCTTATAAAGCGCGTCAAACTGTTCTCCGTTCGTCGGCATCTTTCTTTTTGTACTATACGGGGGCGACACGGTTGGGTTGTTGTCCAAAGTAAACCACGAGTCTCAGATTCACTCGTTGTGCAGTAATGCCATGTCAATTTGAATATACAAAATCAAAAGTTGGATTATTTTGACCCTTTTCTGTGATAAAAGCAATAACTACCTAGCAAATAACGACTCTTACTGAGTGGTCCCAAAATTTTCCTCCAGGTTATATATAGTATAAGACAAAATAAAAGCAAATAAGCAAACCCTCACCCACGACGGCTTCCTCATAGTCATACACTATAGTTCATATTACCCAAGACATTCATGTCGTGTGCGCCCGTGGCTTTTCCTGGTACCCGTCAACTCTCGTCAAGTCCTCCAACCCCTACACCTGACGCCATCCTAATGTCCCTCATACTTGTGTTTGCTCGTTGAGAATATCACCAGTCGGTCGTCAATCATTGTTGCGCATATCTGCTTGTTGATCGTTTCAATCTTGTCCTTCCTACCTCATGACTGGTCGTCAATGTTTTACGCCATTTAGCGCATTCGGTTGAGAGTAGATCTAACACCGTCGGTCAAGGACAGTCCCGCCAAGCAAGCGCCCAAAGCGGTAATGGAATATGGATTTACCAGTAGCGTCCACCACGATCATAGTCTCGAGGATAACCACCATCTCGTGGGTATCCGCCCTCTCGCGGAGGGAAGTCTCGAGGAGGTCGGTCATAAGGAGGTCGCCCATTGGCATAGGGATCGGGCGGAGGAGGGTAGTCGCGGCGATAGGGGTCATCGTAGCGGCCGCGAGGGGGAGGGGGAGGATAGTCCTCCATGGGACGGCGAGGAGGAGATCGATAACGGGCGCGATCATCATAGTAATCGCGACGAGGACTACGATCTCGGTAGCCGTAACCACCACCACCGCGAGGACTATATCCGCGGGGAGGGCCACGCCGATCGTAGTCGTCCACGGGAGGAGGATAAGGTCGACGTCCTGGGGAGCGGGATCTACCGCGCTCGCGAGGGGGCATATCCGGCTGAGTCTAGAAGGCCATGTCAGACTTGAGTTCTTACAAAGAGAGGGGGCGTCCTTGTCATACGTCAGCAACGCATTGGACTCGCTGGCCCTTGAATTCTCGCCCGTCGAGCTTCTCAACAGCCGTTCTAAGGTCTGCTGCAGTCTCGAATTCGACGAAACTGGTCCATGTTAGCCTCCAAGATAGATAGTGCGCAAGCAACCACTCACCCTCGGCCGTTAGAGTCGCGACCAGTTTCAGAATAGACAACGTCCAAGCTAGACTGACGTGCAAAGTCTTTGAGATCCTATTTCCAGAATCCACGTAAGTTGCTGTCCAGGAAGGGGAACGCCGGAAGTCCATATAATCCACAAAATGATAGTGCAGTCCGCCAAGTCAACAACCAGGAAGCAAAACCGGGAGAGGGGGTGGAGGGGTCCGTGGAAGTTGTCCCCTAAACCTAGTCCCGGTGTAGTACCAATGGGTCGAAACCAGAAAAACCAGAGATGCGCGCAAATCACAAGGGGAGGGTCCAGGAAATCCAGCGATGAGCAACGGGGAGGATTGAACAGACCTGCCAAGAGGTATCGTTTGGAAGTCCCGTAATCTGCATTCGATGAGGGGTTCGACGAGGCCGTGGCGCGGTGCGCTCATGGTTGCCAAAACCGCCCTCGCGATGCCGGGAACCGCGGGCGAACTGGACAGTGAGTCGTTCTCCCATGAAATCAGAGCCATCTTTCGAAGTCGCACGTTAGCCAGGGAGGAGGGGTGGAATCTATAGTGGTGACATACGGAAGGCTAGACAGGTCATTAGCAAGCGCGTCGCAAAAGATGAGGGGGGATAACTAACCCGGCACAACATCACGGGCATCCATGGGGTCCTTGTACTCGATGAAACCGAAGCCATTCATGAGCTTAACCTCGGTGATTTCTCCGGTACCGTGAGTCGCGAAGTGAGCCTCGACATCGGATTTGGTAGCTGTTGGGCAGCAGGTCAGTGGTTTGACTGAGAGCGTCAGGGCGATGAGTCCGGACCATTGCGAGGGAGGTTTCCCAAGTACAGCCGGGTGGCTGATACCTCCGTCATGTTGCCGTAGGGAGGAACGTCTTGTCGTCGGGTCAAGCAAGAGAGGGATCCAGGTGGAGAGAGGAGCAGAAAGTCGTATATGGATCAAAGCCAGGGAGATTCCAGATTAAATGTCCAGGGCCAGTCACGCGATGGACCAACAAAAGAGCCAGAGTCAAAACGCGGGGTTTTGAGAAGGTGGCGGTTTTTGGACGAGGATTGACTTTGATGATGATGATACGAAAAGCGACGATGGGTTTGGTGGAGAGGAGAAAGAGAACATGGGCGCAAGGCAAGCTTAGTTACTAAGGCATCGAAGGCAAGGTAGGCAGACTAGGACTCGCCTAAAACGCGACGAAAAGGCTGGGGCCAGAAGGCGGCAAGACACGGCAGAATGGTCAGATCGAGAAGGTGCCCCGGATCCCGCTATCTCGGGCGCTGAAGCTGCTTCGCTAGCGTCACATGCGAACGCTTTCGCCTGCATTAACTTAAAGCCGGGCTACATAACACAACGTTACTACAACTCACATGTAAAATACGATCCAATCGTGACCTGATCACCTCGTATAAGGAATCGTTCATTCACCAATTGTCATTGGCATTACTATTACTTCATGGCCATCATATCAACGGCAACTTATACATGTAGTAGACATCTATAATAATAAGCAGCCCCCCTCCAAACAAAGAGGCTTCTTCATTAACGAAACCATAAAAGTCATTCATTTCGCCCAATCCCGCATCATCGTCATCATCGTCGTCGTATCAGCCCAACTTGACTCCCTTGTCAGTGACGCCCAACGCCTCGCTGTGCTGTGCTTTGCCCTGTATCATGTGCTTTGTGGAGAAGAATAACAAGATCTTTTATCCATAACCCTACCGTTCCTCGAAAAGGACAGAGACAATTTCATCAATCATAGTAAATACGAGGTGTGCACTATAGGTAGATGGGTTAGCTGAGCTTGTACACAAGTCGGCGACGAAATCAAGTACTTACTTCAACCTCGAGTTGTTCAACGTCGCAAATATACGACGACTGGCTGTCTGAGCGTTGACTCTTCCAACAACACTACCTGCGAGATCTGGCACTAATGTGGCCAGCATCAAGCTCGCCTCGGTCCGTGTCTTTTTCTTTTCGGCAGCTGTTCGCGGCTTGCGGTCTCGTTGTAACTGGCCTCCAGGCCATAAACTATCTTGCACCAAACCAATGTATTTGAGAATGTTTTCGTCTTGAACAAGCATTTTGACATTGTCTCGCACTTTTCTTTCAATCGTACCACCAAGAAGCTGTTGCAGAACAACTACTACCGCTCTCCCACGGAGCCAATTGTTTCCCTTGTTGAGCTCAAAAATCTCGAGAAAGATGTCGCAAATGGGTTTAATGAACGGTTCAAGTTCCTTATTCTCAAATGCATTCAACTCAGCCTCAGCTTCAGCGGCCGGAAACGTATCTTCGTTAACGTTGAGAGGAACTGCGTTGAGCTGGTTAGTAGCCGCTGCAATAAGGTTCTGCCCAGCTTCAGATATCTGGTCCAGTACAGGAATATTTCCTAGGATGTCATCCATTCCATCCGCAACAGAGTCGTACAACCGAGTCATCATGTCTTTCTTGTCTTCGCGATCCAACATATCTTGACCTTGAGTGATCACGCTCTGTGAAAGGAAGGCTCTGAGTTCTCGGCTGCGGCAAACTTCTGGTAAAAGAAGTAGGTCTTGTAGATACTGCTCCAGGGCAGTCCGCCGTTTGCGTAGAAACTCGCTCTGGAATTTCATCACCATTCGCCGCCGAGGAAAGTCAAGGTTTCGAACTGAAGGGTATCGGGACCGCAGCTTTTGGTGAAGCTCGTGGAACTCGCTGTATCGCCGCGAAATTACCCATGAAGCTGCAGGCATCTGCTCTCCAGCATTTCTCTGGACTTCAATAACGTAGAGTGCAAACTCTCGACCATCCTCTTCTCTTCCCACTTGGATAGACTTAATTTTGATGGTTGAGCGGCCGTAGAGACTGTTGTCGCTCTCCTGGATCACGTACTGCTGCCGTTGGAGCTCCTTGCGCCTGATCTCCCTGTGTAGAGACGCTTTGGACTTCCTAAGAATGCGCAGCTCGGCAGTATTGTTTGTCAACTCTGCCTTTCGCGTCAACGATTCTACAACCGCTTCCTGCGCCACCAAGCGATCGATGTCGTTTGAGAGAGCAGTTATGGCTTCTGCCAATCCAAGGTCTCCTGGTGCTGCTTCATGCACTTCATCCTCGTCGTCAGGCGGTGGTCCGTCATCTGGATCACCGTCGTCAGGGAGATCTTTGTTGTTATCGCCAAACAGATCGTCGTCCACGAAAACACCGATTCGTGAAGCCGCACTGACGAGACCAAGCGACGAAAGGCTTGGTTTCTCGCCTTCCTTGTTCGCCATAGCAGGTCGAATACCCATATCCAGGGAGCCACGATGAGATTCGTTATCATTGCCTGAGAAGAGACTTGATGCATTATCATCAATGCCTCCAATACTGCTGTCGCCAGGGCCGCCGAAAAGGGAGGCACGGAGAGCTTCAGCAGTTTGAGGACGATCATCCTCCATGATATCGGTAAAGGCCTGTTCTACTGCCTTAACAACTTGAGTATCTGGTAGTTGCTGACTGTTCGCCTCTGGATCTAGACTCTGGACGGAATCTCCTAGTCCATCAGTATTGATGTCATCGTCATCGAATAGAGGATTGAGAGAGCCTTCGTCTAACGAGCGCCTAGCTCGATGTCCATGCCCATTACCATTGGAAGTCAAAGATTTAAGATCAGATGCGGATCCTGTACGTTTCCCAGCATTGGATAATTGTGGTGTTAGTCGCGATACTGGCCTTGGCTTTGCTGGCAAAGTCTTGTTCGCTCGGTTGGATGCCGATGCCTGTGTCTGCGCCTGCGCCTGTATTTGTACTTCTGGCTGTGGTGTCGATCTGAGAGTCTGGATATTGGATGCTTCTTCAGCTGCAAGACATTTGTAAAATAGATCCGACTTCTTGAAACTCTGAAAGAAGCGTGACCGCATTTCCTCTAGGACGGCGCTCTGGGCCTTTAAGATAGCTCGCCGTGCTCTATAGTATTGTAACGGAGCGGCTGACTTTCCTGCCTTGATGAAGTCCTTGACTTCATTCCTCGAATGATCCGGGACCTTTAACTCTGGCCTCGAAAGATAGGCCTGGTTGATCTGTTGTAAATCCTGGCGGTCGGCATCTGTCCACATTGGCAGAGTTGATGGCAGTTCGTCATCTGGACCATCATCTTCTAGAGGGTTTCGAAATCCGTCAACGACAAGCCAGAACTGCACTAAAGGCATGAGATTTTGTCGATCCATATATTCCATAAAGTAAGAAAGCGCTGAAGAATCTCGCAGAATATCTACTAGTGGCGCACTCTCTAGCTTGGACTGTGAAGAAGTCGATGGTAAAGGCAAAGGACCAGGTGGACGACGTTCGCCACCAGCAGCAAGATGATTAACCCGTTGGTCTAGCAGCCTCTTTCCCATCTCCAATCGACGAAGGTAAACCTGGTCTTGATTGTCTTCAAAAGAGTCCCTCTTCAGTTGACTAGCGACTTCGCTACGAAAACGACGTGCATCTGATAGGTTATTGACCTTGCGAATAGCACGGATAAACTTCTCAAACTTGCGCTCACTGTCTCCAGGAGCAACTCTGGGCATGGAAGCTAACTTGCTGGCTTTGGGTGTCGAAGGAGCATGCTGGTCCAAAGCTGCTCGGAGCTTTCGCACGGTTGATCGATCCTGAAGCATTGAGCGGCCCAGATTCTCCATCAGCTGGTTCCAAGTGTCTGGTTCAGAGAGAAGTTGTATCACAGGGAACAGAACGGCGCACGCAACGATCTCGCGAATAATAATCGATACAGCTCGACTGGACAACATGTTCTCAGGTAGCACTTTGGGTACAATCTTTGCGACAAGAGACCTGAGGTAGTCCTGCTGGACCATCTTTGTGTCGGGAAACGACAAAGAAACAGCTGGATGTAGGCGTCCATCACGAAATTTTGAGGCAATAGCTAGGTCCAGCTCTTCAGATTCAGTGACAGAACGGTTGAGTTTCTTTCCTCGCACTGATTTCTCTGCTTCGTAGAAGTCTCGAAACTGGGCGGTGAGAAGAGGAACAAGACGGCTAGTGACGAGCTCCGCCAGGTCCTTATGACGAAGAAAATCAGTCAAGCTCAGCAACGCCTGCCGCACCGCCTGATCGACCTGGTTCGTAAAGGACGGGTTGCGACTGATATTTGAGTACCAGCTATTCACAAAGTCCCGGGTTATAAGGCCAAGCAAGTGGTCGATAGCCTCGGAAACGCGGGGTGATTCGGGGTCTATTGGAGTCGGAGTATATGATTGTCGCTGGCGCAGTGCCTGCACTTCTAATCGCCATGACTTCTTATCGAGGAACGCAACGCCATGTGGTTGTAATGTTCGATCGCTTGGCCGTCGTGATACGAGAAACAGACCGGCTAAGAGGGCGACGAGAGTAACAAGGGAGCCAGCAACAAAGGCATGGCCTGCCCAGCGGAGGACAGGTGACCAGCTCGCAGCGAAGCCCCAGGCTATGAAGGCGGCAAGTCCAGCAACGATGACATCTCTACGCTTGAGGGCCATCACCAGGATGTTGACCTCAGAGCCACATCCTTGAACGAAGATGGATTGGATGTAAGTGGTGAAGTTGGCGGTGCTGGTGCTAGGTAGTGGAGGTGCCGTGAGGTGGCTGTCGATTACAGTGGATGCTGTCATTTTATAGACCCCTGTCAAAATAAGGTGCCCGCCCAGCTCTGCGGGACAAGGAACCCATGCCAGCACCCGCCAGAGACGAGTGACATTGCCTGCAGGTACAAATAATTACCTATCGAATATCAAGAGTGTCCTAATGTCATGGTCTTGTATCTTCTCAGTAAGTCAACATGGTCTTTCTTGTGAACTTGCCAGCAGAATAGAACAGGTTCATTGGTTGGATTGGAGCTTAACGCTGCATAAATTATGACCATATCACAAGGTTGTTCGCATAAATGTTTCAATGCATATTCAAAGCATCTTGTGAAACGATAAAGCATCAAGTTGTCATTGACTTCCAACTACCACGGAGGATCCTCTAACCTCCGGAACAACGCTACAAACTTCTGTCCATTATTTCTCGTAACCTTCTTACTCTCCTCAGTCTCAGTCGACATGACCTGGACGCATTCATCCGCCTCTTCTTCCTCTTTCGAGATCCTCTCAAAAGCAGGATGAGCCTCAAGATGCTGAACCATCCACAAGTGCAAGTCCTCGACATCTGTGATAGTATACACAATGCCGCCTGGTCGTAGCGCATAAGCGTATTCAGAATTCAACGTTGTCGATACAATTCTGGCTTTGTGCTTCCTGGCCTTGAAGTGAGGATCGGGAAAGCAGATGAAGATCTTTGATAATTGAGCTTTCTTGAAGAAATTGGGGAGAAACTTCATAGTGTTGGCTCGGATGCAGCCCACGTTCTGATACATGTTGTCCGAGTTTTGTGATCGCAATGCTTTTATACGTTCTTGAACGTAGCCTGCAACTTGTGTTCGGATTTCCAGGCCTAGGTACATTAGCAGACATGCTATTTAACGACGTTCTTTTCACTTACCGAGTGTAAGAGTGTCAGGTAGTCTGGGCGCTAGAGCAACGAGAAGACCTCCAAAACCACAGCCAATATCAACAATTTCCACATCTTTTGTCAGTTTAGGAGGCTTTGAGGGATCCTCTGGTGTTCCCTCCTGGACATAGTGTGGAAAATATGAGGACCAATCCATATCATCTGGAGATTTAGGACTAGAGCAAGTTAGAAATAATGTAATTGGTATGAGCCAGAGCACGTACTATTCTAGCATATGATCAGAGAAAGGATTTGCGTGTGCTCTTTGGCGATAGAACTTTTTGCGCGGTAGTTGAGTGACCCCATCTTTCGTTCTCTTTGCGCGATCATTCTCACGCGCTCTCTGTTTACTTGTGAGCTCTGTTGTCATGATGGCCGTTGATGCTATTCAGCTGGTGCTTGTCAATTTCTGGTGATAATTTGTGAAGTTGATGCGAGTGAGGCTTTGCCCGTGGCAGAATGATCCTCACTCGGTAGGCGGTGTGAGAAGCTGAGCTTTGGCCTTGCACATGCCAATTAAGGGACGGAAATAAACCCTGTTCGTTGGACATTGGGTCATGGAGCTTCGACCTCCATCCCTGAAGGCAGCCTCGGAATCTGTGATTTTACCATCCACAACATCACACGTTTCCAAGTCATGAGCTTTTTTACTTCAAAGCAAGCTGTAGCGCTACCCATATTGCCTCAGATGTCCTCCGACGCATCATGGACCTTCTTTGGTCCTCTAATGACCGAGTATTCCTCTATCGTTAACCTGATCTCTCTTGTCTGTGTAAGTGAAGATCGACCGAGTTTCCCCTGGGCTTGTGACTGATTTACGGATAGCTCGGCCTTGGACTTATGCTATTCATACCTGTTCTTCTTCTCGTGATCTTCGACCTCTTCCTCTGGATGTGGAGGAATATCAGTAATACGAACCCACCTTCGATTGTCGATTCCGAACCCGATAGCGTTGTCACTACGAATCCACATGCTGCTGCAATAGCAACAGGAATAGACAAAGCGTCACTTTAATTATGATAGCACACAACTGGAAATACGTGAATTCTCATTGGGGCTTCAAACTTGATACTTTTATTTTGGCTATTCAATATGGACTTTTATGCAATTTGCGACAGGACCTTGATCAGATCAGCTGTCACTCCCATGGCGGTCACATCACCTCCAGCACCAGCACCCTGGACAATCAGGGGGTTGCTTCCATATCTCTCGGTGTAGAAGCTGATAATGTTGTCACTACCCTTAAGAGCAGCAATGGGATGCGAGCGGTCGAATTGCTCCAGGCCAACCTTGACCTGCTTGGAAGCAGCATCAATGCTTCCAACAAATCGGACAACCTTGCCAGCCTTCTCGGCGGCAGCCTTGGTCTCCTCCATCTGAGAGTCAAAGGCGGGGAGCTTCTCGAGGAACTCATCGCCGCTGGAAACAGACTCCAGCTCCTTGGGAATGAGGCTCTGTACAGGGAAAGAGGTGGGGGACTCAACGGGGATGCCAGCCAGACGAGCGAGGATAGTCAGCTTACGAGCGACATCGAGACCGTTGAGATCATCTCGGGGGTCAGGTTCAGTGTATCCCAATGACTTGGCCTTCTTGACCTCCTCAGACCACTTGCCACCCTGGCCGTCGGTAGGGGCAAAAGAGTTGAATAGGAAGGACATGGTGCCGCTGAAGACACCCTCGATCTTGGTAACCTTGTCGCCGGTCTCAACCAAGTCCTTCAGAGTGGAAATAACGGGGAGACCAGCACCGACGGAAGACTCATGGTAGACACGGGCTCCAGAAGACTCGGCAGCTGAGAAGATGTCCTGCCACAACTTGTATGAGCCTGAGAAGGCCTTCTTGTTAGGTGTAACGATGCTAATGCCTCGGCTCAATGCAAGAGGGTAAAGTTCCGCAACATCCTGAGAGCTGGTGTTGTCAACAAGAACGCTCTTGGTGGGGGCCTTAGCAAGGTACTCGACAACCTGAGGGAGAGCGAGAGGGGCCTTAGTAGAGGAGCCAAGTGTGTCGACGACGTTGCCGATGTTGAGGGGGGAGTAGTCGTCGTTGAAGAGGGCTTTGCGGCTCGTGGCAATGTATGCGAGGTTCAGCTTCGGTGATGGCTTCCGAGCAGCGAGGGATTGGAGCTGGTCGATGAAGGCCTTGCCGACACCTCCGGCGCCTGTTGGTGACAATTGTTAGTTTGTGGTGTTTTATAGCTTTAGTGTTTCAATTACCGATAATTCCAATGAAAACTTGTTTGGGAGCGGCCATTGTTGCTGTTGTACTGAGAAACTGTTGACGAAGCTTGTGAAAGAATAAAGTCAAGCTCCGATGGCGGGGCACTGAAGACGGTGATATGAGCACACCATAACCCCGCGGTGGATTACCCTACAACATCGGAGACTTCTAAAACATCAACCAATTGGACAATCAATTGATGAGCCCACTTTGTTCATGATATCGATATCTTAGAAAATCGTATAGGTGATAAATAAATTTGTGGATATATGGTAGATCAATCGAAATGTAGTAATCTGAGTAACTCCAAGTTGTTGTTTCAGTAGTGAACTATGATTGCCTCAGGCTGAGTATCTATGAATGGGCCTGGTTCGTTTTAGGCCAGTGATATAATTAACATTGTCTTCCTCTATGATCAACGATTATCAGCCACAAGAACACACGCAAACCACAACATATAGTCGAAAGGATGCCTCAAGATCCAAATTTGTATGGTCAGCGACCAGTCAAGAAACAAAAGCGAGATGCAACATTAACCAGCTCGCTCGACTTCACTGCTCAACTGACATCACTGATGTCAAATAATTCATCAGGGGCGACATCTGCTGGTCGCGCAAGACCTCGGAAGGAAGGAAAAGATGACATATTTAAAGGGGCAAAACCAAAACGAAGCAAAGGGTCTGATGGATCAAAGAAGCTGGAGCTGAAGGAGGTCACTGGCACAGAGGAGGAAACTCAGGAGTTGGCGCGAGCGAAGCGCAGAATGGAGGAAAAAGCACGACTATACGCTGCGATGAAGCGAGGAGATTACGTGCCAAAAGAGAATGAAGCCGCGCCCCTAATAGACTTCGATCGCAAATGGGCGGAAGGAGACGAAGGGAAGGAAGATTATGAGACAAGCAGCGATGAAGACGGAGCTGACGACAGCGGCGAGTTGGTTGAGTATGAAGATGAGTTTGGTCGTCTACGAAAAGTTACCAAAGCAGAGAAGGACAGGTTGGAGCGCAGAGCGCGCCGAGGTCTACTAGGAGCCGAAGAGCTCGAGCGCATGTCTGCAAGACCAGCAGCACCCAGCAATCTCATCGTCGGCGACGCGATTCAGTCGATGGCCTTCAATCCCGACGACCCGGAGAAGATGCAAGAGCTGGCGCGGAAGCGGGACCGTAGCGCAACGCCGCCGCCAGCGCAACACTACGACGCAGACTGGGAGATCCGCACGAAAGGCACGGGATTTTTCAAGTTCAGCAAGGACGAAGAGACTCGAACGGCGGAGATGGAGGGGCTCGCGGAAGAGCGCCGCAAGACGGAAGAGCAGCGTCGGGCCCGAGAGGAGCAGAAGGAGGCTAGGAGACGGGAGATTGAGAAGCGGAGGGAGGATATGGCGGCACGGAGGGCCAAGAAACAGGCTGATTCCTTCTTGGACAGACTAGGGAATTAATGGCTGGTGGTTCGCTGAGGAATCAAGTATTAGAGGTTGAAATTAAGAAGATATTCCGTACAACGGAATTAGTGGAACATGGACAAGATCGAGCGATATCCCAAAGTGGTGGCTCCGCAAAACACCAAGCCAAGAAGCTTATACGAATTAAGTCGGCATTTGCGCGTCCGAGGTACATGAACAACCTTGAAAAAGGCTCAAGATGCTTGGTAAGAAATAAGATACCATCCACTTCTTGTTTAGACTAGCTTTGCGCAGCGCCTTAGCCCGTGATAGGATCCCATGGTTTACAATTCAATGAGGGTGTTGTCAAATGTTGGGAACTCAATTAAGAACCAGGAACATGATACGGATACGCAGACAGGCCAGGAAAGATAGCGAATTGCTGGGACGTTCCCATGAACCCCATGTATGCACTGTGGAAAGGCAGAAACGCAATACGAGTGGGCTGAATCCAGTTTGAATCCTTCGATCTCAGCCCATGCAGGCAAAATGTTGGCCTATTGATGGTTCGAGGTTAGGGCCGTCTCCCTGGTTCTCAGATACGAAATGCGATGCCGCGACTAATATGGAAGAAAAGACGCATTTCTTCAGGCACAGTGTGATATGCTTGTCAGTTTCTCATTTCACTTACTGTATTGTGGTCGGCTAGGACGGTTGCAACTGAAATATCGGGAAATTGATGAGGGAAAAAAAGGCCGCCAACATTTTTTTTCGACCGATCATCGCAGCGATGCGTGGCTGTATGGATGGACGGGCCGGAGGCAGACTCGAAGGCGGAATGAGAGCTCTGAGACACCAAAATGGAATGGACTCATCAGAGATGCATGAATGAATGCGCGGCTGCGTCGGGTCGAGTGCCCCTGGGAGAGGATTCGTTGTCCTCTTCATCATTGTCCTCGTAAGCTTTCACTGCTGCAACAATGTCCATGTAATGAGACTCGGTCTGTAAGTTGTCGTGGACGTCTGAACTCTGTGATGGCGGCTTCGGTACCCGTTCACAGACGCTGATTGGTAGAAGCCACTCAAGCCAACAGGGAGGGCGGAAAAGTAATTCGGCCAATTGGGGCTTTGGATGCAGGGGCACTGCTTGTTGCTTACACGGCGGGCATTCGCTAGTTCAAGCCTGCGCCAGCATGCATCCAGGCAACGCAACACAGCGAAAAGACGGGGAAGAGTGCATATCGAGAAGAGACGAGCTAGACGAGGCACAAGGTGAAGTGGCAGAGTGCAGCAAACACACCGAAGGTGCCCCCTTTGAGGCTTGCCAACATGTCCTAGTTGCAGATGTACCCTAGCACCTCAGTCGTAGTCCCAGTTATGGTGGAGGCTTGGTGCCTTTGCGCAGGATGCGCCGTCTCAGAATTGGTTGCACTCAAGAAATCGGCCAGTCCTATTAAGGTTGGCGTTAAAAAGTGTGACTCATTGCCCGGACCCATGTCTGTCCGAAGGGCGCGCTTTTGGAACAGTACCTGAGAGCACAAGTGGTCTGCTAACGTGGAACTCACCAACGTCAGGTCAGAGATTGTTAGTGTCAGACTCTGCCCCATTATTCCAGGCTTGTACCTACAGCGAAAGCGCACAAACCTTGCGGGATTGCTGCCTGAGAAATACAAATTGTCTCCATCTTCCCGTCCTGAGGCCTCTTCTTCTTCTCTTTTCTCTCCACCCCCAACTCATCATCACAATACAATATCATCAACAGTTTCACGCCTAAGGCGATGGTCAAGATGTTCTAAATCACCCCCTTCCCCCGTTATTCCCAAGTCCTCAGTCAAAATTACGTCCCAGGACCTTAACGCATCAATCCCCACTCAACCACCTCGTTCAGCTCACCTCTCGGTCGACCTGAACTCTAGCCCTGCTCTGAATAGCTTCAGCTCAAGTTCTCTCACAACCGCCAACATTTCAGTCCAAGACTTCCCAGTCTTCACCACGGATCCCCAGTCACCATGGCTTCCCTCCACGAATTCCAGCCTGCCGGCACACTCCGCGCAACAGTTACAGAGTCCCGAATCACCACAACAGGACTTTGTCTTGTTCGATCAGCCTCAGCCCCCTAATCGGTCAACTACCTCGCTGCAATCTCAGCGTCGTCACTCGTCTCATCTGCACAATCGTCACCAACAGCCTGTCTCCCCTGCTGCACAGAATCAACGAGTCGCCCAGTTGCTCCAGGCTTTTGGTCATTCTTCGTCCCCTGTAAACCGTCCTACGAACCAGTTTTACGCCTCTTCGGCTCCATCGTCATCTACCGCTTTGAACAAGCAGAACCGCCCTGCTAGGCCTCCAGTTCCTCTCTTTTCTCAGAGTACAGGAAGTGTCCCGCAACAAACCGCCAAGATGATGAACGCTGCAGGTTTGTGCACACTTGATCTCACTTTCAGAACCACTAGCTCACCAATATCAGACGTCGAACTCCCTGAGGAGTTTACCGCCTTTGACGGCGGGGCCAATACGGCTTTCTCTTCACCTGCTGTCCCCTCTGTCTTTGACTTTGGCGGCAGCTCTTCCAGCTCTATTGGCAATCTGGCGACTATCTCGCCCCAAGATCTTTTTGCTCATGATAACTTCATGTCTGCACCTAACTCGTCAGCACTGACGGCCTTGACTTCACCATCTATCTACAACGAGTCCCCTGAGTTCGATGGATATGATGTGTCTCCAAACTTTGGCAGTGCCGATTTCGATAGTGCTGCAGACCCTTGGTTTCCCTTGTTCCCCCAGGACAACAACGTTGCTCCTGCTCAACCCAACAGCGGTGAGAACTCACCGGAGCTTAAGTCTGATGAAGTCGATTCAGACAACCAGTCTCCTGCTCCCAGTCGCCGTAAGTCGGGTACATCTCCTTCCACCCGCCACTCTTCTGTGGCCGGTGTGAACGCCCGCAAGCGTGATAAGCCCCTGCCCCCTATCGTCATCGATGACCCTAGCGATATCGTCGCTATGAAGCGTGCTCGCAACACCCTTGCAGCACGAAAGTCTCGAGAGCGAAAGGCTGCTAAGTTGGAAGAACTTGAGGAAAAGATTGCTAAGCTGGAAGCTGAGCGCGATCACTGGAAGAGGATCGCTCTTGCGCAAACCGGCATGCAATAATGGATTAAAAGTGGAATTTCTTTCTTTCGCCAACACGGGATTTCGTTGGTTTGTTATTGTGTTTTAATCTCAGGTTTCATTGATTCTTATAGTCAATCAGTCAATCAAATTGCTTCAACTGAATTATATCTCTCCATGTGAACGTGGTCTATTTTAAATTATTCGCCGTACCCACTGATAAATGTCATCTGTACATTCATAAATATTGATTCAAAGGATGTAAATCCGTTATAGTTGATAAGTTACCCCGTCTTGTTACCAGAGGTCAAGCTATCCGTCTACCAAGCATATGAATTCACATGCTAGAAGAGGCTGTCCTTGTCTCTGAGTCCGTCGTCAGCGAATGATTGGTGTAGACGCTCAAGATCGTTGACGATGTGGACCTGTCCAATAGGGCTGGCCAATGCATGTTGATTGCGTTTATTCAGACTGAACAAGTCAAGTGGCAAATTTCGTATTCCTTGTGAAACAGTAGATCATTTCTCAACGTTACTGTAATAATGGCACTGAGCTTAGTAAAATCATATCAAGATGCAGTAAGCCTTATGGATGGGCTGGTGCATATTGTATCCCCCACTGGTCAAGCCGAGATAAGCATGGTGGCTAAGCCCTGTGATCATCGGTTTAAGCTTATGGGTTTAGCGGTTCATTGGTGTCTCATTGCTTGGCGAAATCGTTCGGCATCCAATCACTACGCAAGGTGTTTCTCTCATCTCTTGAGGTAGAACTGGACGTCATCCTCCAGGTTCGTGTTGCAGCGATCAACACATGCCGGCACTTGACTTATATCCGCCATAGTTGGTTCGGCTTCCTCAATCTTAAGCAGACGCTGCCAACTCTGCCAAAGAACATACTCGAATTTGAAGCGTTTATGTAAACTATTATTAATGTTTGGCGGCAATGGCGAAGCTGATGCAGGAGTTGAAGAGTCCGTTAAGGACGCCAGAGGTTGAGTTTACAGAAACAGTCAGTATCTACACTTCACTATGTTTGCTTCATTCTCACATGGAATACAGTCATCTGATAGCCCGTCTCCGGATAGTCGAGAGGCAGTTGGGTATGAGACTGGTTTTGAGAGGGATCTCGACGTAACTCAAGATGATTTGCTTGAAGCAAGGGAGGTTGCGTCCACTTTGTCTCTCGAAGATGTTCACAATGTAGGTTTGGATGTCGGATTAGACTTGATGATAAACTCACAGTATCCAGATAATTAAGAGAGTATATAAGCTTCATAAAAGAGATCCCAACTTTCCTCTTTCTGTCATTAAGAAGATTGAAGCATTCCTGGGTATGGGATCCTACAGGTATTTGACTATCAGCTACTCATATCAGACAGATACCGATGATATTCTACAACATCCAGAGCGCCATGAAGCTCTAATCCAAGAAATTAAGATCGAGGCGGCACTCATCACACACAACTCTCCATATGCTGAAGTCAGAGCAATAGTCAGCAACCGCGATGACCCAAGCATGCCGTGCTCCACGATCCGTGCTTGGTTCGTGGGCATCATCTTCTCATGCGCTGTGTCCTTCATCAACAGCTTTTTCCAGATCCGGCAACCAATGATCGGTGTCAACACTGTTGTTCCTCAACTCTTGGCCTATCCATTCGGGAAGTTTCTCGAGAAGACTCTTCCTGATGTTGGTGTCACTGTATTTGGTGTTCGGCACAGCCTGAATCCTGGGCCTTTTAATAAGAAAGAGCATATGTTGATCACTATTATGTCGAGTATATCGATGGGGACGCCGTATACCAATTACATTGTTTGGATACAGTATCTTCCATTCTACTTCAACCAGCCTTACGCGATAAGCATCGGGTATCAACTCCTGCTGGGACTTTCGTCCAAGTTCATTGGTTACGGTCTCGCTGGTATCTGCAGACGCTTCCTTATATATCCATCATATTGTCTATGGCCAACAACACTGGTCTCTATCGCTTTAAATACGGCATTGCACGATGAAGCCGATATGCCCGTTCCTGGCCCCTTCAAGAAGATTTGGAATACGTCCCGCTTCAAGTTCTTCAGTATTGCATTTGGAGCAATGTTTGCCTACTTTTGGCTTCCAAACTATCTATTTGCCGGCCTGACCTGGTTCAGTTGGATGACTTGGATATCTCCGAATAACCGCGATCTAGCAACTATAACTGGAGGACATACAGGCCTTGGTCTTAATCCCTTCCCGACATTCGACTGGAATATCGTCACGATGGGCTGTGACCCTCTCATGGTGCCATTCTTTACCACCTTCAACCTGTTCTGCGGTACAATGTTGTCCTTTTTTGTCATTCTAGGAGTTTATTACGGAAACGGCTACTACACATCTTATCTCCCTGTCAACTCGAACCGTGCATTCGATCATTTTGGCGGACTATATAATGTCTCGGCTATTCTAGATGAGCGTGGGATATTTGATCCTGACAAGTACGAGGCATACTCACCTGCATTCCTCACAGCGGCTCATCTAGGGTCATATTTGATGTTTTTCGCCATGTATACAGCTGCTCTCACCTACGGTGCGCTCTATCACCACCATCAAATAGTCTTAGGTTTCAAGAGCCTTGTCAACAGCTTCCGACGTTCTAAGAAGGGAGACACAGAAGATGGACAGGTGAATGATGCACACAACCGTCTTATGAAGACATATTGCGAAGTCCCGGAATGGTGGTACTTGGTGTGTCTCGCTTTGGCTTTCATCATTGGAATCGTCGGCATCTCTCAATGGCCTACGCATACTACCCCAGCAGTTGTACCCTTTGGGATCATATTGAGTCTCATCTTTGTTGTACCAGTTGGCATTATATCAGCTACCACGGGCATTGCTGTCCCGCTCAACGTGATAGCTGAGTTCCTGGGGGGCTCCTTTGCCGAAGGAAACGCCATTGCCTTATGTTTCTTCAAAACATTTGGATACACAGCTTGTGCCCAAGCCATATACTTCAGCGCAGACCTGAAGCTGGCACACTACATGAAGATACCTCCTCGCTTCACGTTCTGGGCACAAATGGTACCAACGCTTGTTTCCACCTTCGTCTCTGTTGGGGTTCTACAGTACCAGATTCACTTAGAAGGCGTTTGTACACCGAATGCGCCTTATCGCTTCACGTGTCCTGGTCTGAACAATTTCCTCACAGCTGCTGTACTTTGGGGAACTATCGGGCCTAAGAAGCTCTTTGGACCTGGGGGTCAGTATGTCGAGACCCTGGTAGGCTTTCCCTTTGGTGTTGCTTTAGTGTTGCTGTTTTGGTGGCTGGGGAAACAGTACCCAGATAACAAAATTATTCGAAGCACTCACCCTGTTGTTTTCCTTGGAGGTGGTATGATTTGGGCGCCGTATAACATCAGCTACATCTGGCCAGCTGTGCCGATCGGCTGGTTCTCTTGGATGTATATCAAGAAGCGATATCTCGCTTTCTGGGCAAAGGCAAGTGTATAGATTAGCTACATTCAGTGATATACTAATAAGGAACAGTACAACTACATCCTTTCGGCAGCTTTCTCGGTTGGCGTTGCCCTATCGGCGCTGGTTATATTCTTTGCTTTGCAGTACAACGATATCAACCTAGACTGGTGGGGAAATAGAATCCCGTTCGAGGGATGTGATGGAACTCAATCATGTCTTCTCAAGACAGTTACTCCTGGAGAGTATTTTGGACCTCGACTAGGTGACTTTCACTGAAGGTGGTTTGGATAAGTTCAGATGTGCACTCAAGGAATAGGAAATTGACTCTAAAGTATATGTACAGAAATGGAATTCGCTTGCGCAGGGAGATCTTTATAGAAAATAGTGTGCTAGTAACTAAGGTGGTATATACAAACTTCAAAACGCCTCGCCTTAAACGACATAGATTGTACCCTCCAGAACTTCATCCACCACTACTACATCTCATACCCACACTCACTCGGAGGGAGACAGTCCGGGTTGAAGCAGGACAAATCAAACCACTGCCAAGGGGTATCATCCTCGTCATCTCGCCCTTGAACCGCATCCAGGAATTCACAGAAAGGCTGGTTCAAGTCATGCTCTCTGTAACCGTAAACGACAGATTTGCAGTCATCAAACTTGGCACAACTCTCTCCACACGCCTCCACACTGTCTGAGTCGCCGTACCCAAGGACCTTTGCTTTCTTGCCATTGCGATGACCGGTGTGGCCGCAATCAGCAGCCTGAGGTGGATCCTTGCGAATAGTGTAGCGGAAGCAAGTTGGTCGTGGGGGAGGAGATGTGGTTGTCGAGCACTTGGTGGAGGTTGTGCTTGAGAATGTTGTTGGGGATGATGTAGTGCATGGAGTGGAAGTCGAAGATATGCTGGTTGAGGTAGTGCACGGAGTAGTAGAAGATGAAGATGTTGATGAGCTTGACGAAGACTCGGAGCTAATCGTGGAGGTCAAGCATGGTGACGATGCAGATGACTCGTGAGATGTGGTAGATGAATCAGACGTGGTGGTACTCTCACAAGGTGTTGTAGTGCTAGAAGACTCTGAATGAGACGTTGTGCTGGAGACAGTAGAAGAAGAGGTCTCGCATGGTGTGGCGGAGGAAGCTTCAGATGTTGTTGAACCTGAAGACTCAGAGGTTAAAGTAGCAGAAGTGCTAGTCTCACTTGATGTCCAAGTAGAAGAGGTCTCGGAAGACATCGTCGAGGTTGTGCAGGGTGTAGAAGTTGAAAAAGCAGAGCTACTTGTTTCGCTTGTTGAACTGGCGGAAGACTCAGATGTTATCGTAGAGGACGTGCAAGGCACCGAGAGAGTTGATGTCTCTGAGGTAACTGAAGACTCGGTAGTTGTAGTCTCGCTAGTAGAGGCTGTAGAGCTTTCAGATGACATTGAAGTATCAGAAGTTGAGCACGGTGAAGTAGTTCCTGAAGATTCTATTGTCTCGTATGTAGATGAGCTCTCTGTAGTGGAGGAAGCCTCACTTGTAGCTGACGATGCTTTAGATGTCTCGGAGGTAGTGCTTAAAGAAGCTGTGGTGTCGTGTGTGACAGTGGTGCTCATTGAAGCTGAGCTGCTGTGAGAGTTGGAGGAAGTCGATTCCTTTGTAGATTCAGATTCTGTAGTGAATGAAGTGGTGGTCACGCTTGTAGTGTCAGATGTAACTGATGTAGACGAAGCCCCAGAAGTTGTAGAGAATGAGTAAGTCTGATAGCTTGTGCTAGCAGCACTAGTAGTTGTTGAAAGAGTGGAAGTGTTGCCCTCTGTTGTGGTAGAGGTTTCCTTGGTGGTGCTTGTGTCCTTGGATGTTTCTGTGCTGATTTTGGATGTTGTGATGTGGCTGTTGGTTGTGGTAGTGACAGAGTATACAGAAGACATGGAAGAAGTGCTACATGGTGTAGTTGTGGTGCTCATGGAGGATCCATGAGAGGTAGTTGAAGACTTTTCAGTACTGATAGAGATAGTATATTCAGTAGTAGAGGTCTTGGAATGAGTGGAAGACGCAGTACTCGAGTCCAAAGTTGGACCATGGGAACTAGTAGAACTACCAGTGGTAGTTGAAGAAACGAGAGTTCCAGTCTTGGTGATAGAAGACTGGGGAACAGGATTTGTAGGTACACTGTAAGGTGGTACAGTATAAGTCGGCGAGCGACGAGGCTTACAAGGTCCAGCCTGAACGCTAGCGATGCTTGAAGCAGCAAGCAAAAGAATGAATGACTTTGACCAGGACATTTTGAGGAATTGAATGAGTGACTGTGAACCGGCACAATGAGCGATTGAATGAAGGACTGACACTGCAACAAACACCTCCAACTTCTGCTTCTTATGTATTGTATTCATATCAAGCTCGCTCTCTATAACACCAAACGACTTACATCATGTCTCTTCTAGAACAATTTTACCGTTTTATCACGTTTACCCAAATCCGGCGTTTTCTCAGCCCAGACGTTACAAACAAAACGGCGCTCCCCAATAGAACGTCACCACCCCTGACGCTAGAAGCCAACGGTCCTAAACGCCACGATCTGCCCTTGGTGGCGTTAGCATCTCCAACCGTTCTAACAGTTCTGGCGGTCCCATGGTGTAAAACAAGAGGCTTTAGACTTTCTTGTCGAGTGGGTATGGCGCTATTGAGCGGTGTATCAAAGGAGCAAACGATGCGGTTTCGCCCTGCAAGTTACGGTGTAAGAGGTTGGTGGCGTAGCAGGATATAGGGACTGCCGTTGCACCCGTTGGGAAAAGTCGACCGCCACTGAGTCCAGAACTGCGGTTTTGAATCGAGAGGTTGTTTCCACTTAGGTGTTCTTCTGGTCTTATGATGTGATGAGTTTGTCAAAAGGAGGCTATGATAGGTGTTTTTGTTTGGTAGTCAGGGGTCACAAGGTGGGACTGGGCTTGAGGATGAACGTCAGAGCTAGGAACCGCCGAACAGGATCGGACATGTACAATCATGATTCATGCAGCTGTCATATGTGGTCTGCATGATCTTGACATGTTGTGACAGGCAGGGGTATCCGATCCGTTCCGCCGGGACTGAAGAGTTGATCGCACAGACAGGTCTCGGGAAGTGACAACACTCTGCAGCTTGGCAGCAGTGACAGACGTGTTATTATCAAGGCATTTAAAGAGAATGCTGCAAGATGGAGTCATGAACTGTAATCTAGTCTGTAAAAAGACGTCTCTCCTGAGTACACAAGCGAGTGTCATCGATGGATTGGTAGCAAAGAAGACCGTAAGCTCTAGCTCTAGACACATAACACTCGACTGGGTAAAGAAGTAGAGTCATATTCCTGGAATGTAGAATCTGATAGTCTTCAAGATTCGCTGGCTCATGGCCCTTGCTCATGCATGCAAGGCGGTCCGAGATCTCCAACCATCCCGTCATCAACACCATCTTAGTTCATGCACAGCACAGACTGAAGGCACCACAACACTCATAGTCTGTGTGATATTAATACTAGTTCCGTTACTTACTGTGTATTACACAGCTGTGCTCGAAGCTAGGCTCCATGCAAACCTGCAGTAGTCTCCGTCCCGAAGTTCTGATCTGCATGAGGCGGCGTCCAGCTTCCATTGGCAAGCCAAGCATGAGATGGCTGTAAGAACTAGTCCTCCAAAGAAACTGAGCTATGGGAGACTCGTGTAGTGTTCATTGGTAAACATCCTGTGGCTGATAACTGGCAACTTTGCTGATGCTTACGGCCACTTGATCGAACCTGTCACGACACTCACGAATGATACCACCAGTATCCCATATTCGCTGCGGAAACTTCCTCGGCTGAATTTTCAATACTCTTCAGTTAGTGAATATGCATTGTAATACTTGTTTTACATAGGTCCCCTACTCTCTTGCGCCGAGTTCTTCAGCTCCTAGTCCACGGTATCTGGTGCATTGAGGAACGAAGTGATCCTCTGCAGAAATGTACCAGGTTGACATCTTGGAGGATTCAATTTAGGTCATAGCCAATATATTGAAGTGTTAGAATATATAAGTGGTATATTTATGACTGAAGTAATATGGTTTAGCCTCTCCTTAGAAGTGGTTGTATGATCTTGCTTCTGACCTGACCACGATATCGCCGAAATCCATTACCCGCTGTGTTTTGTTCTGTTCTTTTCATACTTGTTAGCCATTCAGACCATCTCTACTCGGGTTTAGACGTGTGGGCATTTTCTAGTCGCCTGTATAGTCCAACCTTCCAGACCCGATACAATGCCTCTCAGCGAAATTAATCGAACTAACGTCCTCCGATACGCCGGCAATAATCGTAACGCAATTTAGAGCCTATTAATTTCATGTATAAATAGACTGACATTCATACTACATTATCTAAGCGAAATGTCTGGCGTACTACAGATCTACGGTAACATTGTAATTTTGTGGATAGCCACTACTTGTTTTTCCCAGACACTCCTTCGATGAACTTCTCAATCAGTCCCGTGGATGAATGCACTTGAACTCATAACGATCATTGGCAGTCATATTGAAGTCACAAATATATGCTCAATTCTATTTATATATGATGACTCGTTGCTATCAGGTTTAAGGAAGGCCTTCGTCTAGCGATAACTCAACTCGATGCAACACACGATGTCTCGTATCGACTGCTTGACGAACTTTAATCATACTTTCGGATGAATAGGCATTAACTTTTCAGCTCATTTCAGTGCAACATAGAACGGTGCAACTTTGCCATGATTGTCGTTTCCCGCCGTTGTATCAACCATCATTGCAGATCATATAAATTAAAGGATGCTACCTTGATGTTACTTCAAGCTGGCTCTTGACCACAGTTGAGTGACACGGTTGTGCACATAACCACAAGCAGATACGTTACTTTCTTGTACTTTAGTGTAGATGCCTGGCTGTATAGATAGTGACTAGACCGTTGCTATACAGCATGTTTGCCTTCGACAGGAGTATCTTAAGCTTAGGGTAGCAAGTCATGTGTAAAGATTCACAGAGCCATCGCTATACGACGACGATCTTGGCATTAGTCGGTGCTCCAATGATTGGAGCGGAAGCGTAAACTTTACAACTGAGAATACTGTACTAAGGGTTCAAGAACAATACTAGGACCAAACTGTCACATTCATGCATCGTATGACCCAAGTCCCTTATGGTCCTTCCTTTCTTGTAGGTGAAAGTCCAATGAGAGACTGGGGTAACGTATTGATTGCCCAAAGTGAGGTTCCTTAACATTAATGAAATGAGGGTTTCGCATAATCGGGGTTTCAGATAGAGATCCCTTGACATGATATGATATCCCGGCCAAACACAACAGCTTGTGTCGGATGCGATACTGGGAAAGGAGATGATACGAGGTGGTTTCGTCTCAGGTTACGAGTGCATGATTTCGAGTAGTAATTGAATCCTTCACGATGAATCTTTGCCAATACCTGAACGATGACATCTCCAGCTTCAAAGCGCTAACATGATAAAAAGCAACATGGAACACGATTTCACTAGGGCTGCAGTTATTGAAGACTGTGTGTTAAGATCACCCGTCAGGGTTAAAGTGACAGGCAAGGTATTGGGTGTCAATGTCAATCATCTAGTGGAGAGGACCACAATGATGTTGAAAATATGGGGGTTTCGGACATCGGCTCTGCAATGAGGCAACCGGCCGAATTGCTAGACGAGAAGCTGAACTGAATTGAATCGAATGATGGAAACATCACAGTAAAGAACGGAAAGGAACCGTGAAGGAACAGATACACGAGCTATCAACCGAAAATGTCAAGAAAACCGAAATGATAGACACGTTCATGTCGATCACCTCGTGTCGGTGTGAATCCACGTGAAAAAGAAAACGCTAAATCACTCGAATGGGGAAGCTTGGGAAGAAAATACCGCGCGTCAGAACTCCCTTTGTTGAAGGGCAATCAATACTTCGATTGGATGATTCGGTGAACATCTCGAGACTCTGAAACTCAGGGTCAGTTTTAGACCAAGGGGGGCTTTAGCTTGGCACTGTGAGGAGAGTAATGATCTGAGATAGACGGGCGTGATGAGCAGAAGCAAAAGACAGGCCCTGAAATGAGGATTTGCAAAACATTCTCTTGTTGGGATGATGTTATCTTGGTGCTGAGCGTGTATATCGTCTGTCTGTTGGTGATGAAAATTGTCGGCCAATTTGGCATGACGCAGGTTTCACTTGGCTGTATCGCATAAGGACATGTCTTATGCAAGCGGATAGAATGTTTCGCTCAAGATGATGAATGCGACAGAGTGAAACAGAGGATGGATTGAGAAGTCAGAAACAAATCAGAGCAAGATGCACTTATAGAATCGTACAATGACCAAACTTAATAATGCAATTAATTAATGACAGGCACAGGCACAGGCATAACCCGCCCGCGATGACATCCAATTCAATCAATCACCTTGCATCCCTCTTTCAGGGACCTTCAAGCGCGCCCCCAGATCGAGCGAGCGTTACAGTGAGAGGGGCGGCAGGGCATTTGATTCGAGCTCAAAAGCCCGGCTCGGCCTAATCTCTTTGGAGGCCTAGAGCCCTGAATGGCCATATGAGTCAGTAACTAAGCGGCAATTGGGCTGGGCGAGATTCGAGAATGCTCCCAAAAAATGGGCGATATCATGTGGCGGGCTGAGCCTCCAGTGCCATTGGCATGTTATGCTTCGCTTTAGCTCTAGACCTCGTGATGAGGCTCGTGTTTTTCTCTCTTAGGGTTTTCGCTATCTTTGTTTCTTTTTTTTGCAACGTTACTGCTACTGTGTCAACATGGATTGCCCAGATCAAGTGGGAATAGTGACGTCGAGGCGGGTCGAAATCTATTCTTTGATCAATGAACCCATTCTAAACTGTTCTGGATCGACACGGACTCTCGGGAAAGATGGAGAAAAGACGAGCAGATGAAAGATGGAGAATGCATACATACGTGCATGGGTTCGATGGAAACTCGGCACTGAACCGGGCTCAAGCGAGGGCGAGTAAGTGAGGGCAGGGCAGAAGCAATGGAGGCCATTGCCCTTGGCTTATCGCTTTGATAGTGCCAATGTTTGACCAAGAGTAGCAATTTAGGGGAATACGATGCGTAATCTGATACCCCAACCCAACACATCAGTGAGCGAGTTGAGTGACTTGGGCCTTGGGGTGCTCACTGCTAGTGACATACGCCAAGCAGACTATCTTGGGCGCAATCTCGTGTTGCTTCTGTTACGGTCCATATTGAGAACGACCAAAATCAGTCTGTGAGTTCTCAAAGATATCTACTGCACAATGAGTGGAGGATCTGGAGGATTGTTAGTCAAACCAAAACCCTGGGACACTCTCCCTTCCATGCATGAACCAGATGCTGTGCGACACCTTCTGACAAGTTGACTCGAAAGAGGTGCAGCTCCAACTCCAGTTCCTTCAGGGGTCCAGACTAGGCCGGAATAGCTCGAGATAGCCTGCGCCTCTCGTCTGGCATTACCCACCCTTTTCCATCCTGTCTCTGCCCATGCGCATTACCCAAGGGCCCCCCTTTTCCCCCATTTCCCTTATCAGCACAAGGCGAAGGGCTAACGGAAAACTTGCCGAACAATTCAATATCGTTACGAATCGTCAAATGAATCTGCATGTCTGTAAAAGGCTGGGGGAGGGGAGAGAGTGCTCGTATTCTGCTGCCCCTCGTTGGAATTTTGGGTGGTTATTCCCAGCCTCTGCCATGACTTTTTCCGAAACCAGACACTGAGTTTAGGGAGGTTTGACTTACGAATCTCTACGGAGGTTGGGCTCAAAAGTCCTCGCTCGAAAGAACTTACGCTACAGCTCCTAATCCCTGCTAGGTACCAAAGGTACAAGATGGCACATAGGCTATAGAGGGATATCCACTATAGTGTGCCTATAATTATAGTAGTAGCTATCACTATAAGTAATAAATTTACTGATTAGGTCCCCTATAGTTAAATGAAGATCAGCGTAGACTGATAACATCAAAGTAGCTGAGGTATCTTATCAAAAGTGGGACCCTCAGCCACAGTCCCTTCGGGCGAGGACTTTTGAGCTCAACCTCCGTAGACGGTGCGTGTCAGAACAGGGTGATCGTCAGGAACTGCGTGCCTCTGACTGGCTGAGCCGTGAACGAGTTCTGCTTCAGGAAAAGACTTGTCTAGAGCGCTTCGTCATCACAACAATTCACACTCAAACTCGAATAAACAATTTTTTATTTTTTATTACAAAGAATGATCTGAGGATTATACGAAAACCACAAACGTCATAGTCATTGGATCTCCAGCGTCTCTCCACCCATTACCACAGTCACAGCAGATCTCAACGGGTTGATGCTCGAGTCCGTATAGTAAAGTACCTCTAGTGTCTGATTGATATGGTGATCGTCTGTACCAAGAAGCTAAGAGTTATCGGTACGGGATATTGGCCATGTGAGAATTCGTATTGTGTCCAAGTGTGGATGCGAGTTAGCTCAGGCGACCAAAAGCCAAGATTCAGTTTGCCGCAGTGATTCATCTCGCCAGTTTAGGTGATGCTATCTAAGAATATTGTCACTCAGATGCGCTGAACGGTAGATCGGCATCTCATAGTGGGCTTTTGATCAGTGCGAGTGCTTTGTGTTGTGTTGATGATGTATTACCCTAGCCACAAAGAAAGTGGCTTACATCAATCAACTGCCAGCTTTTTTTCCAGAAGGCCCTCCCTCACCAGAATAATTTCTCATCAGCGACTAAGCATCTAAACTCACTGGCTCACAGTAGAAACCGCCGGTTCTGGGTCGTGGCGGTTTCTTGTCTCAGCCGCCAACTGCCTAACGCCCAGAGCATGTCTTGTTCTTGGGTGAATCATGTCTCGCTCGAAACCGGAATCTCAGTGGAAAAGCCCATGTTCTGTGGCATGACAGGGGCTCATGGATCAATAACGAGCCCCTAGCTGCCCCTAAGACGAACTTGGCAAGCTCGAGAGCTCGGCTTCCCTTGGCTGCCAGGATCAGGATCAGGGGTTGAGGCTCCTCCAGATCCACCCGGACCCGAGGCGCCTCTAGTCTAGAGACGTCTCTAGTCGTCTACAGGCGCCGAGACAGAGGGAGGGCGCTGCCATTAAAACACCAACGTCTCCATTCATTGACCTGAACCTCTTCCTCTCTCAGTTTCACTATCTTCATACCTTTTAATATCTCTTCACCTCCGTTTACTCTCTTTTGCTTGCTATATTATTATATACACTCTCGCTCAGGTATATACCTAGACCTATTACACATACAGCTTACAAGTGGTCGTCACTCCATCGCTCAAGACACCTCTTGATAACAACTCAACACCTTGAGATTGAATTATACAACAGCAATCACACATCACAAATACACGATACAATGTTCTCAAAAGCTTTCACCACTGCCGCCATGGCTCTTGCCTGTGCTGGTATGGTTTCTGCTCAGACCTTCACTGACTGCAACCCATTGAAAAAGAGTGAGTAGATATTTGCTACGGATAACATGCACAGACATTGACATTATCACAGCATGCCCCGCTGATCCTGCTTTTGGCGATAACGAGGTTGACTGCGACTTGGCCAAGGGTGCATGTGATGCCTTCCACGGCATGATTGGAACCGAACTCAAGTACAGCGACCGCGGTGCTCTATTCCGCATCAACAAGGAGTCCGATGCTCCTACAATCCGATCCGACAACTACCTCTTCTTTGGTCGTGTCGATGTTGTTGTCCAGGCTGCCAAGGGCCAGGGCATTGTTACCTCCGCCGTTCTCCAGTCTGACGACCTCGATGAGGTTGACTGGGAGTGGGTTGGCGGTGATGATGCTCAGGTCCAGTCCAATTACTTCAGCAAGGGCGACACTACCACATACGACCGTGCTCAGTACCATGCCGTTGCTGCTCCTCTTACCACTACTCACAAGTACTCTATCGAGTGGACCTCTACCAAGATTGACTGGCTCATTGACGATGCCGTTGTCCGAACTTTGAACGCTGCCGATGCCCAGGGTGCCAATGGTTTCCCTCAGACTCCTATGCAGGTCAAGCTTGGTACTTGGGTTGCTGGTGGAAAGAACAGCAACGAGGGTACCCGAGAGTGGGCTGGTGGCTACACTGACTTCGACGATGCTCCCTTTGATGCCTACTACCGCAGCGTGACCATCATTGACTACGCTGGAAAGGACGCTCCTGGCCAGAACAAGGGCGCTAAGCAGTACGTCTACACTGACAAGACCGGTGACTGGACCAGCATCAAGGTTGAGAAGACTTCTTCCGACAACGACGACGACAAGACCAGTACCAGCACCACCGTCTCCAAGGTTTCCAAGACCACTAAGACTGCCGAGCCTACCAAGACCAAGACTGCTGAGGCCACCACCTCCGCAGTTGAGACCACCAGCGCTCACGAGTCTAAGACCAAGTCCGCTGAGAAGGAGTCGAAGACTGAGTCTGCCAAGGAGACCAAGACCTCTGAGGTCGCTACCACCTTTGCCACTGCTACCAGCACCAAGGCCGAGGCTACTGCCACAGCCACTGAGGGCTCTGGTTCCAGCTCCGGTTCAGGATCTGAGTCTGACGCTGGTGCCGGAGCTGCCACAGCCACTGGCTCTGGTGCTTCTCCCTCCGAGCCCGCCACCACACCCGTTCCCGTCAACTCTGGCTCTCGCATGGCCGGCAACGTCATTGCCGCCTTCGCTGGCCTCATGGTTGCCCAGATCCTCATCTAGATCTCCACTTCTGCTTCTACAATTACTTCTTTCGGGGTCACTGTAAGCATGTAGAGTTTCACAACCTACATGCGGAAAGCAGACCATTCTAATTACCTTACTTCGAGTCGATCCTTACATGCTTGCCAAGGCAACTCAACCTTTTCATCACTCGGAAGTATTTTTTGGAATGAGGGCGACTTCATGACAAGGAAAGAGACGGGCAAAGGAAAAAAAACAGCGCTAGAAAAATCATAACAAAAACAACACACATGGGAAAAGGGGCTCTTGGCAAGCAAACATCACGTTTTTGAACAACAAAACCTAGCGATTTTTAATGAGGACCTGCTCTCTTGAGCCCGCCGAGACGGACCAAAACTTGGCTTCAAGCCAAGCGTCTTGGCCCAATTTCCCCTTGGGGAGATATGCACAGGGCATATGATGGATGAGCTTGTGATTTTTTGTACGAAAGCTTCAACCAGAGATGGAATATGACACATTGACAGCGGAAGACAGACATGGCTTGGATGAATTACTACTTTGGATTGGATTGGATGACGCATTGCATATTATTAGATGCCACTTTTTACGCACGATACCTTTTGCAGATAGAATCTGTTTTTCGAATGGAATAGAAGCAGCACATTTTGCTGAAACCATCTTTTGGCTTGTTTACTTTTGGTGATGTACTTTGACGCAGGCGAGATTGAGTGAGTCTGGGCTGCATTCAGCCAAGCTATTGGCAGTTTGTATTGGAGGGTTGTACGTGCATATGCAGAATAAAGGGTGATATGCAAGGGCCGTGTAACAAAGAGGAGGTGTCAAAGTCAATCAAGGGAGTATCAACACCCAAAATATTGCCAATGGTCAAAAGAGCAAAAGCTAAGACTACGTATCGATCTGCTGAGTTGAGGAGTTGGCGGACGCGTAATCTTGAGCTTATCTGTGATCGTCAACTTGAGGGAAATTAGAGTGCTTGGCTGAGAAAATAGTATTGTTTGGGCTGTGAGGGTGTGCTCAGAATTGCGGCTGGTTGAAGGGAGTGAGACATGTCGCTGTTGTTGTCTTTGGTTGAGCCGCATATTTTGGTGGAAGTGCTTCCAATTGGGTCTCACTTATTTGCATTGCATCTTTGCTTCTTGCATCACGATGGCCCAGGTGTGAAAGTGAATCGGCACAGTTACACTGATTGTGCATCCGTGATTCAAGGTTTATCACAAAAGGGATAAGCGCAAGGATTCCCCGTGAATGGGTGGAGCGGATATGCAGGTACCCCAAAGGTTATCGCCATTCAGTATAAAACTCCCCAGTACCCCTGCAACCTACCCTGAAACTTCTTGCAACACCAGACTTTCTCTTTCAACGTGGCACAGAAATCAAGAGCTGAACCCCTTATAAGGCGCGATCATCTACAGTTCTTTCACAACAGGTACCTCGAGATGAATGGCCTAGTGGGAAGGGCAGGCCAGTCCTAGCTAAACACGCTAGCCCCGAACACTCGGCCATTATCTCACCTTTTTGCTGCGAAGGTTATGTGTTCGAATCATGCCTTTTTCCAACTACAATACCAATGATCCCGGCCACTAGAGAATTCACAGAGGAGTACCAAGTCAAAGCAAATAAGAGTCAGTTACATACTAAATAGTGTAAGCTTATGGCTAGTGACATTGATGTATCTGGTAAAGTTGTTAAGAAACTGCATGTTATGCACATGAAAGATGACCATGACTTCATTTAGCAACAAAATCCTTACCATTTCGACTCTCGATGCTGCTTACAGCTTACATGATGTAAGAGCACCGATAATTGTAAACGGCATTGCCACTTCGTTAAGGCCCTACGAAAATGGTCATAACTTGTGTAGTTAACGTTCCCGATAAAGGGGTAGCTAACTCTTAATAAATCAAGGGTGCATACAACTCCAGGTAACAGTAGTTAATATTGTCTTACAGTGACTGGCACTGGAGATTAGTGCAGGAGATTGACCACTTGGTTACCAGAGATAGAATGACATCAAGGCAACGGACCGATGCTTGAAGAGTTTGGTGCCCATCTCTATATACCTCCGGAATACCCCCTCAGGGAGCAAGAAATCATCAGAACTCGGTATTGGATGTCAAAACAAACTCAGCAAAGGTATCCTAAACTTATGCTCCATTAACACAAGTCTTTTTATCATTTAAGATCAAGGTCTTGAATTTTCTTGCCTCCCCTAGCCCCCTTTTCAGAAATAAGCAGTCACCAACTATATAAGAAGTAAGAATTATTCCACACCGAGTATTGCTTACCTGCTTCAAGTAGCATCACAATCCTTTCATATTCACTTATTTCATCAAGCATATCTCCAATCTCGACCAACATAGGGTGGTGGCTAAAGCATCAAGTGGAAATATGACGGAAAGAATTGGCGAGTTAGGTACTTAACAAAGGTAATGTCCTGTTTATTGTTCTCATCTTGCTCCTGTTGCGAACCCAACGCCTCCGTGTTCGTCGCATCGGTTGAACTTGACAAAATATACCTGGGATTTAGAGCATTTTAGGTAAGGCAGTCTAAAGTTAGGATCTTTCTCACTGAGGCATGCCTTCCTGATACCATCCATAGATTATTATGGAAGCCACATCCCGACCTCTGCAGGAACCTTACCTTATGTTGGATCTCCTCGTCTTCTCCCTCTTCTCTCTCTTTCAAACCCCCATATAACAACAGTCTAGTATTCATATCAATTTTTCGTATTCAATATTCATCATGGTTGCTGTCCCTCCCCACCTCCTCCGAGCTATCTCGAAGAGTACAGCAGCGACCCCCGAGCACCGAGAGATAGCACTAGCATCTCTTGCACACACAGAGAAGTTCTTGAAAAACATCCAGGAGCGTCAGGAGCAGTATTTGAAGTCGTACAACCAAGTCCAGCGGCAGATCGTTCCTCCTGCACTCTTTCGAAATGTCATCGCTTCAGATCAAGCCGACGATGCTCAGCGTACAAGAGCCCAAAAGGGCCTTGATCATCTTGAAACTATCATCGGAAAAGTCAGAGGGGCACAGCAGGCGCTGGGCTCTTCGCAGTCCACAGAACCCGGCACCTCACATGCTGTCCCATCGCTAACTGCTACGGACGACCCTCCTTACCGTGCTGTGTATGACATACACGAGAGTTCAAACGAGGGTAAGCTTCCTGGCGACCTCATTCGTGACAACGGGAAGAAGGAAGCCGATACAAGCAAGCCATCTTCTGATAAGGCTGTCAATGAGGCCTTCGACAACGTTGGGCTCGTATTGGGTTTCTACAAAAAGTTCTTCCAATGGCTGTCAATCGACAACAAGGATATGGACGTCATCAGTACTGTTCACTTTGGTAAACAATACGAAAATGCTTGTGAGTAGCAATTGCAGTTAACTTACTTGACTTCTACCAACAATATCTATCTAGTCTGGGACCCAGAAAAGCTTCAGATGGTCTTCGGCGACGGCGGCGAGTTTCTCAACAACTTTACCGGATGCATCGATGTCATCGGCCATGAGCTTACACACGCAGTTACAGAGCACACAAGTCCTCTTGACTACTATGGTCAGGCCGGTGCTCTGAACGAGCATGTCTCGGATGCGTTCGGCATCATGGTCAAGCAAAGGGTTCAGGACGAGAAATCGGACGTTGCAGACTGGTTAATCGGCGAAGACTGCATTCTTCCTGGAGTCAAGGGCACTGCTCTGCGAAGCATGAAGGAGCCTGGTACTGCCTACGACGATCCGGTTTTTGGCAAAGATCCGCAGGTTGGGCACATGAAGCAATTCAGGACAACATACGAGGATAACGGCGGAGTCCACATATATTCCGGGATACCCAACAAAGCGTTCTATCTAGTTTCTGTCTCGTTCGGCGGATACTCTTAGGAAAAGGCTGGCAAGATTTGGTGGGCAGCTTTGAGGTCGGGCAAAATCCCTCCCAAGTCTACATTCAAGCAGTTTGCAACTGCCACAGTAGACTGTGCGCAAGAGCTGTACGGGTCGGCTGATGCGAAGAAAGTCAAGAAGGCTTGGCTAGATGTCGGTGTTTTTGAGAGCGGCGTCGGTACTGATTCAAGTGGAGGTTGGTGCAGTATCCTTTGACGAGTTTAGGCAAACCTAAGTTAGAAGACACCCTACAACCCTAGTATGAACAGAACCTGAATTATACTAAACTTCCCTAAGCTTCACCAGAGTTGACTCAATCTTTTTCTCTTTAGGATAGATGTCCCAGGTCCTAATGTTAAGTTTTCTTGCTCCTCCCCGGCTTACACCAAATCTAGGTAGTCTTGTGTGTTTTCTCCCCCCAGGCTGGTCCTACGGAGACTTGGTGCAGAACTATGAAACAGCAGCACAGCGCCATCAGAGAGCAAGAAATCACAAGACTTTACGGATAGAAGAGGGTGCTAAAATAAACTTGGCTGCCAGGAAGGATGATGCCGCGTTTCCGTGGTGGGCGAATTAAAGGATACATGTTGCATTGTCTCCTCTGACGAGACGATGTCCTCATATTGGGCTCGGGGTATTACTGACCGAGTGAGTATTCGAGATGATCAGACATGATTATTGTCAATCCGGAGATGCAGTCACCGAGTTCAGTATGTACAGTATGTGGTGATTTCTCTTCTTTGTTCTGTCAACCCCCCAAAATGCCAGACCTGAAACTGTTTAACGGGGAGCTAGTAATGAAAACGTCCAGCGTTACCGCTACCGGCCGAGCGCCGATGGCATGGACCGGCATTGAGGATCCACTTCTGCTCCGGGTTGTTGGCCCATCTCCCGTTTCACCACCGGAGAATTATCCTATTCGTGTAAAGACGTTTCAAACCCTTGGAACCACCATCTTGTTCAATGTTGTCGACGGTAATTGAGCATCACCGCATCAGGGGTACAGTGTTCGATAATCAGGACCACTGAGCACGACATCTCGCGATGGCTTCATATATAAGAACCTCCCTGTGACCACTAACTCTCCTCTTCTGTCCTTCATCCTTCACTCATCTTTTCCAACTCTTTTTCAATCGTTACTGTCTGGACTGGTTCCGACTTCCACTCTTTACTTATACACAGTTTCTTGATATATACACTTTAAATCGTCAACATGAAGTTCCTCGGTCTTCTTAACCTCGCTGCTCTGGTCAGCGCCGTCCCTACTCCTACCTTCCAGGAGGCCGGAAAGACTCTCGGCAAGCGAGCTGCCATCACTGAAGCTGCCAACATTGGTTACGCTACACAGAACGGTGGTACTACCGGTGGTGCTGGTGGTGCTACCGTGACTGTCTCTTCCCTCGCCGAGTTCAGCAAGGCTGCTGAGTCGGAGGGCAAGCAGGTCATCTACGTCAAGGGCCAGATCTCTGGAAACAACAAGATCCGCGTCAAGTCTAACAAGACCATTGTCGGTGCCGCTGGTGCTTCTCTTGAGAACATTGGTCTTTACATCAACAAGCAGAAGAACGTCATTGTTCGCAACCTCAAGATCAAGAACGTTGTTGCTGACAACGGTGATGCCATCGGTATCCAGAAGTCCACCAACGTCTGGGTCGACCACTGTGAACTGTCCTCCGACCTTTCCAAGGACAAGGACTTCTACGACGGTCTCCTCGATGTCACCCACGCCTCTGACTTTGTCACCATCTCCAACACCCACTTCCACGACCACCACAAGGCCTCTCTCGTCGGCCACTCCGACAGCAACGGTTCTGAGGACAAGGGTACTCTCCATGTTACCTACGCCAACAACCACTGGTCCAGCATTGGATCTCGCGCTCCCTCTGTCCGCTTCGGTTTCGTCCACGTCTTCAACAACTACTACGAGGATATCAGCGTGACTGGTGTCAACTCCCGCATGGGTGCTCAGGTTCTTGTCGAGTCTACCACCTTCGCCAGCGCTAAGAAGGCTCTCACCTCCAAGGACTCCAAGCAGACTGGTTCCATCTCTGTCAACGATGTCAACCTGGGCGGTTCCACCAACGATGCTCCCAAGGGCTCCATCTCCAAGTCCAACATTCCCTACAAGTACTCTCTTGTCGGATCCTCCAAGGTCAAGTCGGCTGTTGTTGGTGTTGCTGGTGCCACTCTTAAGCTGTAAGCGGTGATGCTCATTGTCTGGGCTTCTTCGCCAGCGGCATCGTTGGTGGAATGAAGAGCTTCGTTTACGATGTATATACTTTTTGAAGGAACATAAATAATCAATAGATTACTTATCACATCTTGCCGTCTAAATTCAGTGTGTATTGTCTCTCAAATCGTAGTCCAGGTGATGGTTTTACGTAGAAGGCGATCAGAAACAGCGACTCAACAAGAGCACAACTCCTAAATCCACTAAAAAGGCTTACGCATACCCAAATTAGAAACTAGTCTCGCACCTAGTGAAGGAAGCTTTCTGTATGGGGCCTACGATGCATATTTTAAGCTTATACTTGGGCCATCCCACGGTCCCCTCGTCACAAAGTGTTTTCCAGATAGACATCATTTGCATTCCGATGTCTCTTTCGTTGGCCTCAACAACATACGATTATAGCATCAGGAGTTTCCATAAAAGCCAAGAATATTCCGGACTTGTCCCAAAAACCGATATACTCGGGATCTGTACAGCAACTGGGATTATACGCGGGTTCAAGGTCCACTTACTCCTCAAGTGCTTCAGGTAATAGTCCACCAAGGGGTTCAGTTCAGCCCTGAATGTCAGATTTCTAATGAGCTTATTCTTTCTAAGCCTTGGCTGGCAATATTATGATTCCTCTCCTCTGACCGTCAACATGAGTCATGCTGAGCCCCTGAAGCCTCGTTCGCAACCCATCTCAAAATTCCTCCACCTCTCAAGTCTCGGGGAACTCTCGATAGCAGCTCACGCACGTCAGTTGCGGTCAAATCTTGACAAGCCCTGACTACTTCTTCCAGTTTCCTTCCCAGGTCATGTTCTCCGGGTCCAAGCATTAGATTCAGTTCAACATTGGCTACCCCCGCTGCGAGCCATAGTATCAGGAGCTTCACCCCTGGGCCACCTCCGAAGGCGCCACAGCCCCAGAGCCCAGTGAAGACGAAATTTCCTTTGTAGGAAGAAAACCCATTTGCTGCTTTGTTGATTTCGCGGTCAATGTTCCCATGAGATAAGTCAGGCAACCCATCGTCCTCCGAGTGGTCGAGCATGTCCATCTCCAAAGCGTCCATGAAGACGAGACGTCCTCCCCTCCATGATTTCTTCCAATCTGCGAAGTCTTCTGATGGCGGCGTGGGACGTATCGTCCATTCAATATTACGTCTTTGACCTTTCATATCAACCATCGCTCTCGCTCCAAAAACAGTGATGACTGTGTCGTCTGTGAGATGAGGCGCAACCAGGACCACGGGATAAGCTTCAGGAGCAACCCCGACAAAGATTTCTTCTTGTGTGGCGGAGTGACCAAACCCGATGACCTTGTTGGATGATACGACAGCTCCTCCTCCTTCACCTTGGACTTCTGGATAATGTGTATTTGATGTGTGAGCGTCCAGGAAGTTCACCTGTAGCTTTGCTAACTTCGCAGCCTCTAGTGAGACTGGCGTTCCTGAATGAAGTTCGTATGAGACAGAACCGCGAGCCCTTCTGTGTGCAACTTGATGGTCTTCCAAAAGAGCGCTGGCTTCAGGTGTACTCTCAAAGTATGTAAACAAAGCTTCCAAGTACATCTGCACTGCGGTAGGATGCCGTTGCTCGGATGAGAACCATATGCCCAGATCCTGATATCCGTCGTCGTTCCTTTGAGGTGTAAATGAGCAGAGGAATTGATGTACCACAAGACAAGCAACTTGACCACGGCTTAGATGAAGTGGATGTCCCGGCCGGAGAAGCTCAAGCTTTCCATCAGGAAAGTAGGTAGGCAACGCGAGTGCAATATCGCGAATCTTTGGCCATATTTTATCGAGTATATCAGCATCGCCTCGCTGCTCAAGAAACGTTTTCAGAAAGCCATAGTCACTATCATGACATGTCTCTGCGTTGGCGGCAATTGTTTGTAACCGATCAATCAGCTGCGCGATACTTGACATAGGCGTACAGAGAAGGTGTTTCAAGAGCGGCCAAAATGGAATTTTGCCATCATCATCTTCTTCGACTTCCGCATCGTCGGGAAGGTCACTGAAGCGGTCGAGTATACGACACGATGCAGAGTTGGGAAGATGAAAGTACTGTGGGCGAGGTGACATAATGACGGTTCGCGGTAGAAGCTAGAGCTTGTAAGTTAGCATTATTACTTAGTTATCTAGTTTCGAGAAGAAAATCAGAGTGAAATGTGTCGTGCTATAACTAATATATTTGTAGAGCCACCTTGAATGAAGATGAGTCTTCGCCGACAAACGGCCCCTCACCAACTTTCAGCTGAGTCGAGGTCTCCACTGAGACGGAGCTAGATCACCAGCAAAAGGCATTTCCAGACATAAAGTCATGTTCATTCACAAGGACCCTTTTTTTTTTTAACTCGATGATATTACCTTGTCCTAGGTACTACTGGAAGCTTGTTGAGTCACTTGGCATAAATATGCGATCGGAGAGAAGGTTGTCGCTCAGGATTATTGAATGCCCTCACAAGATCAAGACCTGTCAATTCTGGTGATGGGTAGTTCATCTGAGAGCGACATATCTTGATAGAAGATAAATTCCAGCAAGTGCATTTCCTTCCCTCTCTCTCACTTTGTCATTGTCCCACTTTGTTTGCCGTTCATCAGGTTCTGGCTAAAATGGCATCGATATATCGACACTCGAGAGCCAATGTTCTTCTTATCAAGACGTAATCATCTCTATTTTTCAGGTGCGACTTCGACACTTCCAAAATTCATTCCAGAGTGTGCTAGGCACCTAAGGTACATTACTTGTTGTTCTTGACTGATCTTCAGGGGAGGAAGGTGCAGTTTCCACACTCACCAACGATGACGCAAAGCAAGCAGGAAGCACTCTCGAATGACAAGATGGAAGGTCCCGTCTTTTTCAGGGTCCTTGATATATTTCCTCCGTCAAAAAGAAAGAAAGAAACCTGAAAAACAACTCAACTTGAATTCTGTCCATCATGGCAGAAGCACAGCTGGCGGCGTCGAGCCCGCAAACTCTGGCTCCAGAAACTTCAAACGAAATTCGGAGGCGTTACGAAATTTCCGCCTCGACCTTTAAGATCCTTCGCCAGATTAAAAGCAAGCCGGATGCTCGTGACATCTTGAGGAATGCATGCTCTGCCACCGAGTTCAAGTCATTCCCAATGAAAAAGGAGGAGACGGCCTTCTTCAGAGCAATCAACGACAACACCGGTATCCCCTATCAAGTTAAGGAATTCATCTCCCAGCCATGGCACAAAGTATATCTCTTGGTTCAGATTGATCTGCTCAAGACTGGTTGGCCCAACAAGCTATCGGGGCCTTCGCGGAAAGAGCTGACGAAAGAACTCGCCCGCATGTACAAACTCCTCGACCATGTGCTGAGGTGCCTAGTCGACATCCTTGGGGAACGAGGCGACGGGAAGGGAGTCTACGTTGCTCTTGAAGTGCTGAGGTGTGTCAAGGCTGGAGTTTGGGAGGGAAGCGACAGTCAACTCCTCCAAATCGAGGGCATCGGCCAAGCGAAAAAGGACAAGCTCGTCAAGGCCAACATCAAGAACATAAAGCAGTTATCCGCGGTTGAATTCTACAACATTGAACGTATTCTTAGCCGAAACCCACCTTTCGGTCAGACTATCCTTCATAAAGTTGCCGGATTCCCTTGTCTCACACTCGACTTGGAGATTATCGGTCCTTACATCCCCGATTTGACAACCAACTCGAACCCGTCAGCTCCGCACGAAGACAAACGGTCTGCAACAGACACAGAAAAGTCCAAACAACCTCTCTGGATTGCTCGAGCTGTCCTCGGGTTCAACAATGAGAAGCTACCTAACTGGAAGGGCCACACACCCTGGCTCACATTACTTGTCCAAGGAGATGACGGACGACTTGTTTGGTTCTGGCGAGGAAGTGCTAAAAAGCTAGTTGACAAGAAAGAGATCATTATCGGTTTGGGCGCAAAGCGTGACGAGAAACTGCAGGTTTCATTTGCATGTGAGGAGATTGTTGGTACTTTGATCAAAAAGGATATTCGAGTGTCAGTGTGAGGTATCTGCTGAAGGGAGGGTTATGTTCGTCACATGTGCAAGATGCGAGAAAGGTTGTTGCTAAAGGTAGCATATTCACAGGTCCCTCTGACATTTCCGATTGATATTTATCAATACTACTAATTGCCCTCCAAAGCCATGCTCCTTATGACACCCTCTCGTCGGGCCAACTTCTCCATCATCGCAGTGTATCGAATCACCGCTCCTTTGGCAGCATTAGCGTGACGAGGCATAATCCTTATTGATAATGCAAGGATACGAAATTCGGGGATCATCAACACTACTTCCTAAAGAGAAACTGTTGAATGAGAGGAGCTGTGAATTGGCTAGCATATTCTCGGTACCACCAGCGCCACCTCCACTGCTCAATGCTCAAAACATCTGGACCCTGTGGAACATTTTAGCTGCAGAATTGAAGACCCTGTATCCTGGAACAAATTCCGAGTTTTGCGGCAATTTTCGCATAAGTCACCTGTCACTTATTGAGGCCTTCACCAAGCCAGTGTAATCCAACAGAGAGGGTGATGGGTTAATCAGCCTTGCACGTTGAGCTTCTGACCCTTTCTGCCTAGGGTGAACTCTGTCGGTGATCTAAATTCGGGACAGCAAAAGAGTCGATGAATGTCACTGGTGATATAAGATATGACGGGCATTAATTGCTCTAGTGCAAGCGGCCGACACGAGATGAGTCTCATAGGGCAGAGCATTTAGTGCGTCAACGGCTCAATATCGTTGAACGGTAAATTTGGAACCCCCGGCCTTGCAGGGCAAACAAGACAGAAGCCTAATCTTAACTTTGTTCAGCGGCTGTTTCACTTTCAGCCTTTTATCATCTGTTTGGTCGACTTAACCACTTAACCTACAACTCATCTACTGCATGCAACCAGCCTTGCAGTAACAGCGTTACACTGCAGCTCAACTATGCAAGTTGTGTAATGGGCCAAATGCGAGGTACGAGACTAGACCTGGGTTCATGGTCTTGTGACCGATCTTTGTGAAAAAGATCATCTTCCGACTTCCCTCCTCGTCTGCTCATCTCTTGGTCCAGGGCAGGCTATCTAGGATCGATGCAGGGATCCCCAAAGCTGAACCCCAGTCCCCACCAACTTATAGAGAGTAACACTGCTAAATTGTTTGGTTCATGGACGGTGCATCATGATCGGGCAGAATTTGAGGATAGGCTTATTCGGAATGTGGTTGGGCCGGTCTGACACTCGCACTCATGCCCTATTTTGGTATGTCATGGTAACTGGATTTGGGAACTCGTCTCAACGGAGATCTTCAACTCGAGGACATACAGCAGAAGCCTGGTATTAGTCACTGACGGTAGACACAATACAGAGAAGTCACAGCTGCCTACAGTTCGGCGAGGTATTGTGGTGACCTGCTGCAATTTGTATTGGTGGAGGGTCGTGCATCTAGCACAGACGGATATGGTACCCGCACGAAGTCATCGTCAATATGGAGCTTCCACCTTTGATCCTGGAGATATTTGGTGGCGTACATTTGATGCATTAGCATATTAACGTACCCAGCTAGTTGATTCTAACTGGTCTGTGACTCGACGACTGGCTTTCAGCCGTTCCCGTAGGTAGCAGCCTGTTAATACAAGTGCTCTTATAAGAAGAGAAAACCTCCTGTTCCGCTTGACCTGTCTGCTTCGCCCGCCAGAGTTCTCTCAACCCAATCGTTTTAGGTGGATCAAACCCTCTTACACAGTCTTTCAAACATGCTGCGATCAACTCTTCTCCTCGCCCTCGCGGGCTTGACCTTCGCGACTGATAGCGTCCACTTCAGTAACTCCAAAGCAGCACACCCAAAGGGTCTTCCCCTTCTCTCTGGCTTCACTCCTCGCCCTCAGACTCTCAGCATGGCTGGTTCTTGTCCCGCTGGCAAGACATCATGCGATAGCAGCTGCATGGATGCAGGCGCTCAGTGCTGTAATAAGGGAACAGGAGCCTACTGTGATGATGGCTATCATTGTCAAGCTGAAGGCTGCTGTAAGGATGGAAAGTTATGTTCTGGCCCCCCAACTGGTTGCACACCAGGCAAGGAGCTCTGCGGAGCGTATTGTGTCACCAAGGGCGAGTGTGTCAGCGGCGGAAGTGGTGGCTCTTCTGGTGGTTCCTCCGGTGGTTCTTCCGGAGGCTCATGCTTGAGCTTCCAGGAGACCTGTGGTGATGGTTGTATGCCCAAGGGCATGGTCTGCTGTGATACTGGCTACTGTCTCCGTGGCCAGACCTGCGGCTCTGATGGAACCTGCAAATCTGGCTCTGGTGGCAGTTCAGGAGGTTCGTCTGGAGGCTCATCCGGCGGCTCCTCTGGTGGCAGCTGCGCGACTTACCAAGAGAAGTGCGGTGATGGCTGCATGCCCAAGGGAATGGTCTGCTGTGATACCGGATACTGTCTCTCTGGACAAATCTGTAGAAGCGACGGCACTTGCGGCTATCGCTCAAGCGGAGGCAGCAGTGGTGGTGGCTCAAGTGGCGGCTCAGACGACGACAACGATGACAAGTCCAGCTTCACTCGAGAGTCCCCAACACTTACCTTCGACTCTCCCTCATTCACGGCCCCTTCGATCGAACCTGTCCCCACAATCGACGATAACAAGTTCTCTACATTCTCTTCGGCTGCTGAACCCACCGGCCTCAGATCTGGTGGCGACGATGATGGAGACAGCGGTAGTAGCAGCAGCAACGACAATGGAGGAAGCAACAGTGGCTCCATCTTGGTGCCTAGCTTCTTCATGGGTCTCGTTGCCATGGTTCCTCTTTTCCTTTAAGTTGCGACTCATGTAACTCGATGTTGTCAAGATGCTACGGTTATCCTAGCGACATGGACAAACTGGATGGCATTATGGCCTCGAAGGTTTGAAGCAATAAGCTGGAAATAATGAATGATGTTGGCATGGGCTTGGAAATATTCTTGGTACATACCTTAGTTTCAACAATATACCCCTGAATCAATCAATGAGTCATGCTTCGTCCTTGTTATACTCGCCTTGATTGCTTCACTACTCCTCAAACAACAGACACAACCCGGAACTCCCAGAGACAATAGGGGAAGCCGGGTTACCGGAAGGGAATAAATAGTAAAAGTCAAAATAGTTCGATTCTGTGTCCCCCTACTTCAACAGCAGGCTATTTATATGCTTGAAGAAGTGGGTAGACTGGTGAGCCGTGATTTTCCCTCCTTTTGCCATGCGCTTAAATTGTGAATAAAGAAATTTTGATGTTACATGATGACGTTTCTCTCCGTTATTCCCCAGCTCTGTGAGCAAGGCCGTCTCGGATCCTCCAGAGATCCCTATAATACATCCGCTGAACGCCGATAATCATGGTAGTGTGGAATTTTCATGTGATAGTTGAGTGATGAGTTGATATAAAGGTGATTTCATCTCGTCCCGTCCGTAATATGCCGTAGGCTGTTTTAGTATTTTATCCCTATCGCTTAGCAGCTTGGTTGAAGCTCTCGATCACGGTCTCCTTGACACCGGGCTTTGCCTGGCCATCAAGCTCTGAGGGTGTATCATTCTCTGTCTCCGAGCCTTCCTTCTTGGGCTCGACAAGAGACTTGGCCATAGTTTGTGCCTGGGCCTGGCCAACCTTGCCGAAAACACTCAGACCAGTGGCGATCATGCCGCTGATATCTCCAACATTGCCGGGAACAACGACAGCTGTGCTCTCACGAGCCAACTTGCCAAAGGCATCGACGTACTTCTCAGCAACTCTCAAGCTGACGGCAGCCTGGGCACCAGCATCACCCTTCAGGATACTCTCAGAGACAGCATCGATACCTTGAGCAGTGGCAGTAGCCTTGAGACGGATGGCCTCAGCTTCACCATCGGCCTCATTGATTCGCTCGGCACGCAAAGCCTCGGAAGCAAGAATGACACTCTGCTTCTTACCCTCAGCGATGTTGATGGCACTTTGTCGTTGACCCTCGGACTCGAGAATCTCAGCACGCTTGGAACGCTCGGCAGTGACCTGTCGGTGCATGGCCTCGACGACAGCGCCAGGAGCGTGGATATCTCGAATCTCGTAACGTAAGCAGGTCACACCCCAGGCTTCGGCGGCGTCGTTGATAGCAGCGGTGATGTTGGTGTTGAGGGCAGCACGCTCCTTGAGGACGTGGTCGAGGGTCAATTGACCGATCTCGGATCGCATGGTCGTCTGGGCAAGCTGAGAGATAGCATATTCGGCATCTTCAACTCCATAGCTATTAGAATACAAGTTTTGGGTCAGTCACATGTCCATCACGAACTCAATTGATTTTCAAAGTTGAATAACTTACCTTGCTTTATACGCATCAAAGACACGGGTGAACAAAACACCGTCAAGCTCTAGAGTAACGTTGTCCGCAGTGATGGCGCTTTGGCTGGGTATCTCAATGGCAACTTCCTTGAGGCTTTTGACGTATGCGATTCGATCGATAAATGGCACGAGGATGGCCAGACCGGGGTCAAGAATACGGTTGAACTTTCCCATGCGCTCAACGATCCAAGCCGTCTGCTGAGGCACAAATCGGACCACTGTATTGGCCGGCAGCCGGGGCTTCGAGAAGTATGAAGGCAGGACGGGAGATCCGAAGCCGGAGGGGAGTAGAGCATGGTTGGTGGTGCTGAAGGACCGGTGCGCGGCGATAGATCGAGCTGTGATGGCAGCGGCAGCCGTAATGAGACGCGATTGCGGCGCCCTGAGGGCTGTCCGCGTAAGGGACATGGTCATGATATAGAGAGTTCGAGTCTGTTGAAGGTCACGATTCCAGAATGACGTCCTCTCCTCCGGGCCAGTGGGAAAAACACTCTTGTCTGTGGTCGGGTGAGCTCAGAGCTTCCTTTGGATATTCCGACGTTTGCCCGCTCGACCAGACAAGCTCGATGTGACGCGGGTGGCTAGTGACCGCCTTAGCTATTTGCCTCGGCTTTCTGTGGCTGTGCCTCCAACATCGAAAGAGGTATTGGCGGGGAACTCTTGCTTGTTCTTATCGAGACAATTCACCGCCTTCCTTTCTGTTTGTTTGCCCCGCGACTGTGACTGGATCCCGCCAAACCATACCAAACCAGAGTCACCCAATATCAACCGCCACTACACCAACGTCATCTATCGCGAACCTCGTTTCTTACTCATCCACGATTTTCGACCCCCAATACCGAAAATCCCACAGTATTCGGCCAACAATAATCGCTACCCAACCAGGTTCTCTTTGAGTAATCGAACACAATGTCTGCCAAGGTTCCTCGCAACTTTCGCCTACTGGAGGAGCTCGAGAAGGGAGAGAAGGGTCTCGGCGCTGAGGCATGCAGTTACGGTCTGGAGGATCCTGAGGATCTTCTCATGAGCAAATGGAACGGCACAATTCTTGGACCTCCTCATGTACGTGCCCCGCTCTAGCATATGGAAGCATTCGAAATTACTATAGATTCGCGAAGATCATCGCTAACCTATCCTGGTTCAGTCCGTCCACGAGAACCGTATCTACAGTGTTAAGATGCACTGCGGTCCCGAGTACCCTGACAAGCCTCCTTCAGTTCAGTTCATCAGCCAGGTCAACTTGCCCTGTGTCAACCCCACCAACGGCATCGTCGACCCTAACCAACTGCCCTGCCTCGCCCAGTGGAAGCGCGAGAACACCATGGAGACTGTGCTCATAGAGCTGCGACGGTATGCTAGCGTCATATTAAAGCAAGGAAAGTGACAGTATATTAACATCGTGCAGATACATGGCCTCGTCCCAGAATAAGAAGATCGCCCAGCCCCCTGAGGGCTCTACCTACTTCTAAGTCACGAACACCTACCTCTACACGCCGTTATGTCAAGATTAAACCCATACGATAAATCAATGAATCGAACTTGAAGATCAACAAAGTCTTTTTAGATGGAGTAAGAAAGAAGCCATCAGGCCATACTCCGCTGTTGTTCGAGAATAAATGCGATTATAATAATCGCGAACTACAATATGATATACAAAGCTGCAGAATGCCTCTCCCTTCCCTTCCGTCTTCATCACATTACAGTCCCAGTATCCTCCAATTCTTATTGGCTTTTCGTCACGTTCGTCAAAGAACAAATTGCTACCCGCTCTTACGCCTGTCCTCAAAACCAATCCCAGACCCGATGACTCAAAGCAAAGTCAGTTTTCGTAGAGATGGTATAAGGCTAGACATTTCGAGATATCCTAAGAGAGTTGGGCATAGTCGTTGAGGGAAATTTCTCCGTTCCACTTTCATGACAAAGGGGCCTTAGGTATCCCCGGTACGCCGCTTTAGCTGAAGTACTCCAGGAAAGATCAAAGAGTAAATCGCAGAATCATCGCCGACAAAGGAAAATGTTTGATGTGCGTGATCATCAAAGTGACCGAGGTATCCAAGAAATAAAATACTCCAATCCCCAGAATGCTGTTTTAAAATATGTATAAATGAAAGGTGAACGTTGGTGAAACGTATCGTAAATCGCAGATGATTATGTGTGATATTTTATGATGTCTAGTCCTCAAACCCCCACTTCGCAGGGGGTCCAACAGCACTTAGGCGAGCCATCTTCTTGTTGACTCTAGGGGCCACAGTCGAAAGAGCGTCAGGGGAGATGGGGCTGTCGGGTCGGGGAACGCCAACCTCGAGATTCTCGCTATGAGGCTGAGGGCTTCGTTGGCGCGATCGGCTCGTTTGGCGCTTGACAACTGACTGGCGCTCCTTTCGATCGCTGTGGCGACGCTGCTGGGGGGAGGGGACAACCTGGGGGACAACCTCTGAACCCTCAGATTCGTCTTCGAATTCGTAGTCGTAAAAGTCGCTCAGATCAGGGCTGGGTTCGGCATCCTCGATGGAGTGCTCTGCGGCAAGACCCTTGTCGATATAAAGAAGGATACGCTCGCGCTGGTGGTGATCGTTGTTATGAGGTTTAGGCTCATGAACCTTTTTATTAGAGTGATGAGTAGAAGTGGTGGCTTCAGATTTGCCAGACCAATTTTGGTGGCTCAAGTCGATAACCGTGGTGCCATCAGCAGCAACAGTTGTCTTATCCTTGAAGGTAGGAGGAGTAGGGAAGTCCAAGTCGAGGTCGAAGGTCTCTTCGGTGATGGTGGCCTCGGAGGGCTTCGACTGGTGCCCCTTATGATTGGCCTTCTCGTTTCGGCTGTTCTCTTCCATCTCAGAGAGGATAGAACCGCGCATGATCTGTCGCTTGTGGCGGAGGGCGGCCAGAAGCATCTCCTCCTGGCGTGTAACAGCCATGAAGCGGTTATGGCTTCCCTTGCCATCGATAGAAGAGTGGGCAGAGCGAATGTAGAAGTCAACGGAGCTTGGACTCAGAGGAGGCGTGGGCGCGTCGGTGTTGGGAGAGATAGATTCGTGGGGAACGTATCTCATCGCGGGAAGAAAGTCGAGCTCTGGTTCGGGATCGTTCTCAGAATCCACTTCCTTATCTTGTTCGGAATCAGTAGAATCTGAACGTCCCTGGTCAGGATATAAGGCGACAACCTTGGCTTCTTGAGAGTTGAAGCTTGGCTTGCTTTGCCATGTATTCAATGTGTTTGCTGACGAGCTGGATATGCTTTGTGATGGTGATTGTCCTGCGGTACCCTCCTGAATCGTGTTAGTCGAGCTTCCAGAGAGGGAACTGGTTCGCGGAGCCACGACAGGATTTCGATGGTGGCCATTAGGGATGGTCAGATAATTATTGGAGTTTGATGTTCGCTTGCTCGATCTGCTGAGTCGTTTTGAGCTGTTATCGGCACTTGAGCTTGTTCGGGCTGTGCTTGGACGGAAGTCGATAGAGGATCCAGCTTCCGATGTCGCATACTCTGGAATCGATGCAGGGCCCTTTGAAGATGACTCGATGTAAACATCGTCTTCAGAGTCCGAAGAGAGCGACAGAACACTCTTTTCCTGAAGATCCGACTCTTGGAAACTCCTACTGGTGCGCTTCGAAGCCTTAGACGTCCTGGTGTGTCTACTAGAAACACTAGCAGCGCAGTCTGTAGGTGAAGACTGACCAGGTTTGCTGGCCAGAATAGCTTGGGGTGTTTGAGGTAAATTGCGTTTAGCGTATTGTGAAATGATTTGCTCGTCATGAGCCGGTGGTATGAGCCGATGCTCATGCTTGCTTTGATGAGAAACAGTGGGTTTTAGTTGAAGCAAGTCTTTGGATTTAGACTTCTTGACCGTCTTTTCTACCGGATCCGGCAGATCCAACTCATCGTCAGCGATTGAGCGGAAAGACATTTGCTCGTAATGCTCGTAGAGATTAGGTAGCCCGTTTAGGTGGTTGTGTTGTCTGCGGTTGTTGCTCTCGCCTGTCTTTGGTCGATTGGCTTCTTCCGAGTTCATTGACCTTAGACTCTCCTTCGTAGGCCGTCTTGAAAGCTTGCCCCGTAGAGATGGTGTGCTCGTTGGCGACAGGATGGATGGTGATCGAACAACTTGGCCCAGCATCGGACCCTCCCATTGAGGCTCGGTCTTCTTGCCTCGAGATCGCCCCATAAGATGAGACAAATCCAGTTTTGCAGGCTTCTTTTTCCTTAGCTTGGCCTCCGCAATGGAGTTCTCCATATCCAGCATTCTTTCCGCTTTTAACGGTAGTCCTTTCGCCATAGCTGAAGCTGACGTCTGCTGGGATATGGCGAGGGGCTGCTTGGTCTTGTCATACCAAGAATGAAGCGTCGAAGAAGACTGTCGTTTCCGGAGAATGCTAGTCATGTCAGACATATCCTCGTCATACTCGTCGGTAGGCGCTCCATTGACTCTGAATTGCCGCGGCACGATCTCAGACTCATCTCCCCATTCCCGCATTCCACGATCATGTCTCACAGAAGAACCATGACCATGGCTGTGGCTCAGCTGTGTCTGAGATGTCTCAGGAGCGCCGGGTGCCGCCAGGTTGACTTTTGAGCTGGAGAAGTTGTCCCATTGCTGAGGAGCGTCGATGTTGAGAGCAGTCGATCCGAGAATCTTTTGAGCTTTGCTCATGGGCGGTGCGGTGACGGTCACCTTTGGAGGCTGCTTCTTGCGGCCGGGGAATGCAAACTTGCCCATGATTCTGGCGACGTCTCTCGGTTATATCCTCTCTTCCGTCGCCGCCAGATTGAATATTATCCCCCCGTGGGGATTTTCTCGTCAGCGCAAGGTCAACTGTCTTTCGCCCAACATGTGGGAGAAGAGCGGTGTCGTTGGAGAGTTAACTGTAGGTATGATAATCTGCTGCCAAGGAGGCGGCTCGTGGGTTCTAAATATTATTGCGGTAGATAGCAATCCCGGAAAATATTAGTCGTCGATCGCAAGCGATTTGCCGATGGGACGCTGCTAGATAATATTACGAAGTCGCCTCGTCTTTTGGTGTTTTCCAGACTAGTCTTATTGGCGTGCCATATCGAGCCAGGGATTCGTTATGGTATATTCGATCTGCCGTGCGATATCAATCTCGCTTTGCTGCGTATCTTCCCCTCACAGAGTTCCCGCTAGATGGAACGAACAACCGTTAACGATATTGAATAACAAAGTATAGGAGGGGGAAAGAGTTGGAGGGGGATCAGAGGAATAAGAAGCAGATGTCGAGATGAATAGGGACGGACGGTGAAAGTCCAGGTGGGTTCAGCAGGCTTGGATCTGGCTTGGCATGGGTATTAGTTAGTTACGGGGTGTAAGAGTTGAGGGGGCGTGCGCTAGGAGGGAGAGGGTGTGAGATGGATGATCAAGAAGAGCCTGAAGACTTTCTCTCTCTGTGTGTGTCTCTCTTCAATTCCATCCCCGGTCGCAATCTGCTTAAATCCCGCCCGAGCGAGCGATCACAACCTGGAAAGACTCTCCACCAGCACGCGAGAGGGCAAATGAGAGAGATCTAAGCGACTTTGATTGAGCCTCCACTGTCCGTCTTGTCCGTCTCGTCAGGTGAAAGAGAGCATGAACTGAGGAGTGCGGCGACTACAGGGGTTGACTTGGCACGAGAGAATCGTAATAATGATTAGTATCACAAAAAGAGCAGAGCAAGTCAGAGAGAGAGAGAGAATGGGCTTGTCAGCTATTATCGTATTCTATCCTTACAGCTTCCGGTGGCGCGAATACGTACAAACAAAACTGCAAATCACCCTCGAATCTGTACTCCTTCTCCGTCCCATTCACCCATTCAGAGAAGTCCAGTGTCAGCTAAAGCATACAGCCCGCAAGGGTCTCAAATGTTAGCGCGAGACTTTTGGCTCCATAACCCCACAGCACATAACCCCTTATTAGATCATTTTAAAAAAAAAGTATATCACTAGTAAATTTACTAGTAATATACTTTTTTTTAAAATAATTATATTATAATCTAATATAATCTTATTACTAAATTTAAAGCTATCTATAATGCTACTTATAGTAGCTTAACTATATTAACTTTTAACTTTATAACCTTATAACTATACTAAAATAGTAGCTATTTTATCTATTTCTTTAATAATTATAAGCTTTAATATTTACTAAGACTCTTAGGAGGTTAAATTAAACTGTAAAGGTAGACCTTAACTTTAAATTAACTACTGCAGTAAGCTTTAGTGAGGATTAAGTAGCCTAAGCCCTGAGAGTTAATTAAGAAGTCCTCCTTATATATCACTTTATAAGAAGCCTAATTAAAAGAATAAAGGTTAATCTAACTAATCTAAGAAATTATCTTATAATAATAAGGTTAAAATATAAGCTTTAATTAACTTTTTAAGTCTTATAATAAAGGAAATTGCTATATAGACTCTATATATATATTAATAAGTCTAGTATACCTTAAAGACTCCTATTATACCTTAGAAGTCTAAGCTAAGATCTTATTCTTACTAGTTATCTCCCTATTAGCTTAATTAACTGCAGGAATTTCTTAATAATAAGCCAGTAAACTGAGATATCCCTTAATAGGATCTATAGTATCTTCTTCCCTGTTTATATAAGCCTAGTCTTAATGCAGTTAAGACTATAATGCAGGATCTAGGCTATTATAAGACTATAAAGAAGAAATCTCTCTTAAATACTTTTATAGTTTATTAGAAATATATTAAGATATATTAGTATCTTCTTAAGAGATATTCTAAGCCTAATAACTAGTTATAATGCCTAATAGCCTTTTTTATTAAGATATTTATTATAACCTTTAACTGCAGTCTTTGCTTTATAATAATCTATAAGCTTAAAGACTCTAAAACCTTTATAAGGCTTTTATATAAGAGTAATAGCAGGATATTTTAGTTCTTTATCTATAGCCTATATAAAGAATTAAGATTTATATACTTTTATAATATCTTAATAAGCTTAAAGTTATATTAATATTACTACCTTTTCTAGTTTAAGGCCTTTATTTAGTAGCTATAATAGCTTAGATATAAGCAGCTAATCTTTATATAAGATAGCTCTTATATATATATAGCAGTAGTAATAATAACCTATTTAAAGGATTATAGTATTAAAATCCTAGATTAAGCTCTATATAGCCTTAATCTTAACCCTATTAAGAATATCTAGGTATTATTAAAGCTCTAGATTAAAGGATATTATAAAGTTAAGAAATTAAATTTATAGTAGCTTAAAGAGGCTATCTTAGCTACTTAGGAAGCTTTATCTAAAGAAGAAGTTATTAAGGTCTTTAGAAGTATACCTAATTAACTAAAAGAGTATATTATAAAAGGGGGCTATTAGACTAGCTACTAGATAATAAATAGATACTATTCCTCTCATATAAATCGCCTGCAAATCGTAAGTATAGAATCTCGCCACCGAGACCTGCCGATCGGTGGGCTTTTTACAGGTCTTGTACCAAGCTAACATTTGAGACCCTTGTGGGCTGTAAACACCACCTGCAAATAGTGGCCAGCTAGAGCCAAACCCGGCTAACACCCCCGCAGGTGGGTAGCAAAAAATAGGGATTCATTATACACCAGCAGAGTAGGCGACATAAATATTTGGTCATCTGTGTGACCTTTCCTCGTAACTAGCTGGTCACTTATTTCTTATCAGTGATATGGGAATCCCGGTTTTTTTGCAACCCACCTGCCCCGCCATCATTTGCTCAGTACAAAGTCAAAAAGCCAAAAGAGAGTCATGGCTTTTCCCCCAAAGGCTCACGGGATTGGACAGGTCGTCCCAAAGAATGACTAGCGGTGTTGCATGGAGCTGAGAGTCTGAGGTCAGTCACTTGCTGGAGGCTTGATTTACGAATGGCAATTTGCCTCTGAGTCCCCTATAGCGCGGCACGTATACCGTAAGGGTCCATGTTATTATCACCATCTGTGCCTTGCAGAGAAGCCTTCCATTGCTGTTCGATCTTTCCGATCCCCTTAACTACCGTCCAATCAAGTTCCCCGGTAAAGGCCTGAATTGGTTATTTGCACCCACAGAGTGTGGCACAGAGTGGTAAGTCTTGGCTACAATTACCGCCGGCAATTCGTGCTGCCGTTTTCATCTGTAACTCAACTCGACTCAACCAATTCAACTCATCTCATCTTCTCCCTTCTGCATTCAAACATAAAATGAACAAGGATTTACCGTTTGGACTGCTAGATTGTGCCGAATGGTGGTGACGGTGGTGAGCCAAACGCTCCCCTCCCTTTCATGTCCAGGGGTCCCCCCGTGAGAGAACAACCAGCTCCAGCCTCCGGAGACGGGGTGAAGCCAGCGCGGGTCCATCGGGCACGCTATCCAGACCGTGGTAAGTTAGCCACGCCCTGGCCTCCACTGGCTTCTGGGAAGAATGGGAGAGGGAAAAAAAAGAAATGGACCCCTGCAGTAGAGGATCTGCTCCCCGCTGGTCCCCCTACGCTGAACAAGCAGGGCGCTGAAGACTGTTGAGGCCGCTGAAGATGTCTTAAAGTCCGCTGTAATAACCAGGGCTCGTGTTGTTCTATTGGACGGACAAGTCCTGCTTCATTCAGCTACTGCAGCGCATTGTCTGAGCGCAGGCCGTCCAACGGTCAAGGTTCATCAGTTATTGAAGCTTTGAGCTTTGATGAAGTGGCGGTGCATTCGCGGAAAGGAAGCAAGAAGCAGAAGGACAAGAGAAGGAAAAAAGGATCCAGGAACACGAAGCCAGAAGCAGCACAAGAACTTATCCCATCCATACCAAGACTGGTTAATCAGGGGATCTAACCAATCCAATCGTGGCAGTCCAAGTTTGCTTCTTTTCAGATCCGGCGACGATCTCCTTCCTCTTGTCGTTCATCACCCCTAGTTTAACATTAGATCCTTGCAGAAGTTCTCATCAACTAGAAGAGGAAGCCTGGAAGAACAAGGGAATTAACTTTCTGCAGGTACAATTGAGTTCAGAAGCTTGATTCACATGTTAACTCAAAGCCGAAGACCATCCCATAAAAAGTCTTTTTTGCTCCGAGCTCCCCCTGTGCCTTGTGTTCAACCTGAAGCGTTGGGTCGGTCGGTGGTGGTGGGAGCGGAAGCGATGGAAGGGATGGCATGCATATGACTAACTATGACCTATGACGGAGCACCCAGGGAGGGATGGTCCGTGGCACTGACTGGTGGATATTTGCTTGACGAGATGCTTACGTGCTCTTGTTTGTTATGGAGGCCTTGCTTTGCCGTTTGCTTGGCCCAGCTATCACGAGGTCCCCCAGATCTTCCTCTTAGGGGGTTGATCAACGCAGCTGTCAATCTCGGCTGGGGCTGTAGAGTAATTGTCAATGGAACCACTCGTTCGGGTTCCATCTCACCACCAGATGATGTCCATCTTCAAATCTTGTGATATTAAACGTTATCAGATGATTCAGGCCGTGCACATTTGACGGTTTGGTTTCACGAATGTTCCAAACGCATTCCACATAGAGTAAATAGCTACCATTTTTATCTTTGCTAGCTTAGCTGTTCTAGCTCTTGGTTCATGCTTCCACATGTTTGTTCGCCTTGAGTTCGGCTCCCGAAATACAAAGACACATCGGCGCGCCGTGCTTCACATAGTGCGGCACGGGAATGTCATCCGGAGCCTCACAGCCTCCCCTTTTCACGTTTGCGATAGAGCATCTCTATGGATTTTTTTTTTTGTTTTTGTTTATATCATCCCTTTGGAATCTCCATAGCAATATATTTCAACCGTAGATCTCTTTGCACGATACTACCTTATCTACTACGTAGTAGGTCCATGCTTCTCGGTTCCGCCTCAGCGGAGATGGCGGCTACAGTCTACTAATGAAAATCCTCGTCTTGTTCAGCTCAAACTTGAGCATAATCAATCGCCAGCAATTAATTATACGTGGCCTAGCTTAGCTGAGCCAAGTGATTTTCTCAATCCTTGGTGTCAATCAGCCGAATCTCGTCGGGTAACGCACCTACGCCGCCTCTATTCAATGTAACAAAAACAGTGGACAAACCTCAAAGAAAAGAAGACCTTCAAGACTCCATTGTCTATCAGAGACTGGAATCTTGGCCGGTTTATTGCCCGCTAGAAACAAAACCAACACCAGCGCTAAATTAACGACGGAGGTTTTCCCTTCAGAGGCGGATAGCTCACAGACCAGGAGCTTCTCCCTTTTTCTTTTCTCTGCCACTGAGAGCTGAGCTATCGTGAGATTCTTCGTATCCCAAGCTTTTTTGCCCCTGGGCTTACAGCACAGCACAACATGACTCGTTTTTCTGACTTCTCACAACATTGCCGGCGTCATGCCGGAAATTTCCCTAGCGGTGGAGGCGGTCTTGCCCATCGTGATTTATTACAATGCAATGAGCTTCATACTTCATTTGATGAACAAACGTAATCATCAGCCTCCCAGGCTCCAGCGTAGGACAGTTATCAATTAGCCTGTTGCCTGTCATGATGCTGGTAAGGCAGAGAGCCAGGGTGTTATATCCCAGGCTCCCTCGTGGTTCATCTACCAAGATTCACAGTCCGTTCGTTCGTTCTCTACCTTGGACAAACGATGTCCTTCCTTCGTTCTCTTAGCTAGACCTGATGTGGTGAACAACAGTTCGTCCACCGATATGCCACTTTCAGCCACCCCATGCTGTAAACCCGCAGCTAGCGACTCATGCAGGCCAAGACTATTGACTGAGCAATCAAAAGCCGGGGCATACTATTCTGTCTTGATATTGATTATCGTTCGATTCTGTATATTGCCAATAAATCATTAAATGAGGTGTGATACAAACGCATTTCACAATTCTTCGGCCTCCGTTTGTTCTACATTCAACCTCTAACGTCTATTTCCATCCTCATTATCAAGCGATAATCCCATATCGGGCCCTACCGCTCCGAAAAGACCGGCCCCTGAAACGCGGGAGTAGCAAGGACCTTGTTTCCTTCGGCCAACTCCTACTGTTAACAAACGGTCTGCCCGAATAAATAAGCAGATCGTCTGGTTATTTTTCTTATTCTGGTTGGGTTTCAGGTTATGACTTTCGCCTTTTTGCCTCTTCTCTCACAGCCTTGTCCTTGTGAGCAAGAAATCGATATATCACATGAAACACTATCCTGGTGTTTGATAGCTCCAGTGTTTTCCTATTTTTGCTTTTTAGGCTATCTGTGCTTCTGATGAATAATTGGAGCTGCGAGATTCCTTGATTAATTACTGCCCCGTCTTTGCATTGAGCCTTGGTGCTGCTGCTGAAAGAATCTGTGATATTCGGATATATGGAATCCCGAGATATATGGAGCGGGTTGAGGTTGCATCAAACAAAGCTGACATCTTGATGGGGTCATATAAATTGCTTTTTTATTTCTCTGCTGCGTCAATTGCAACGTCTCTCCACATGTTAGAGCCAACTGTGCATGATATTTGTGAGATATCAAATGCTATCAAATGCCGAATTCTCTATCCGTACGTTGAGTCCGTTTACAGTCTGCACTTCGCCGTTACACAGCCAATGGAGCACTTGCATGCATCCGCCTTTCTTATTCCATGGAGTCGGGTATGTAGTAGTATTGGAATGTTGTTTGGTTTCGTTTATGCGTCAACCAGTTTTCGTCCCATGTTTGCTTTTTTGCAATGGGTCGATTCGATCTTCGCCTGGCTTCTCGCAAAACCAACCTGTTCTGGAAGGGCATCTCGATACTCTCACTCCTCAAAGAAAGTCCGTGACGACGAATGGTGGGATATGATTGAGTAAAGGATCGATATGCTTAGTTGTGCAGTCCGTAAAGAAATCAGCAGCTAACTTGGTTGGAAATTTCGGAACCTCGCTGAGGTGCAGGGTAGGCAGAAAGGCCCATGCTAAACTCTCAAACATAAAGCGGATTTGCCAGTGCATTTATTTACATTACTCTTAATGTGGATATTTTAAATACTATAGGTGCTCTGAAATATGTTTCTCTGCTCTTGTGTGAATGTATTGATGCTAAAAGGCTATTCTAGTTAAATAAGTTGATGAATTCTGCTTCAGTGGTTGTGATCATTTCTCATAGGCGGCAGTCATCCATACACTGAATGCTTTACAGACTAACTGCACCTTCAGAGGATATGTATGTGATTGAGAAGACTCGACTATGAGAGAAACAGTTCACAAAACTTGACTTGAATATAAATGCAAGAAACAGAACAAGATTCTGAATTTACAAATTCACTGTAGCCACGTCCTGATTTCGGTTTGAGTAGCTTGATAGATAACTACACTGTCTCGATGAGCGGCCAAAAAGAGTCCTGACAGAATTACTCTTGGGTACATGAAATTTTCAGGCCAAATAAATCTTCTTGGAATAGTCGATGTATCTTGCCTATGGGTTGCGGCTCTTGTCAAGGCTTCAATTGTACAGACATGGAAATCCTATTCAGGCCGACAATGCGAAGGCCAGAGGATGTCATACAGACAGAAGCCCCAGGATTAGATCACATTGCTCGAGGACAGAGCGAGTTCAACTACAAAATCACATCACCGACTGAAAGGCATAGCATAACTTAAATGAACATGTATTTAGAGTGTCACTGCCAGATATATCCTGGATGCCTACCACGACATCTGTGTTTCGAGCTATATCCTTCCCGATTACCACATACGCTCCCAGCACCTCTTCCATAAAGGCATAGCAGCAAGCTCACGCTTATAGTTCTCTTCAATACCACCCTCCTCCCAGTGCTTGCACTCCTCGTCAACCTCCTTCTTGCCGCTGACAAGATCGGCTGTCTCAGGGTTGACAAACTTGGTCTTCTTGAGGACCTTCCAGACAATGAACAGAATAGCAGCATAAGCGTGGCAGAAGTAGCTGGTGACGAAGCCTTGAGTGCTCCAAGGCTCGAACTTATCGAATCCGATGAAGAGAAGGGCAGTGACACCGAGGAAGAGACCGAGGTAGGCAGCCCAAGGGTTGAAAGGAGCGATGTAGTGCAGGGTAGACTTGTCCATGCCCTGAGCGTTGCGAGCGTGGAACCAACCGATGAAGACAACGATCATCATGGTGTAGGTGGCGATGAGACCGGTGGTGGTGAGGTCAACGAACCAGAAGAAAACGGTAACGGAAGACTCGCCAGCGACAAGGAAGGTGATGCAGCTGATGACGCTGACAGTGAGGACACAGTACATGGGGACACCAGCCTTGTTACACTTCATGAGGAAAGCAGGGGCCTGGCCATCGCGAGCAAGTCCGTAGAGAGTTCGAGAAGAAGAGTAGAGGTAGGCGTTTCCGCAAGAGAGACCGGAGGTGAGGATGAGGAAGTTAATCAAGCTGGGAAGACCGTGGATGCCAAGGTTCTCAACTAGTTGTTTGTTAGCATTGTGTTTGCGTTCGCGTTCAAGGACAAAGGATGACTTACTGCCAATGACCCAGGGAGAGGCGGCAGCACCGGCGGCGCTGTTCTCAATAGCACCGAGCAGACGCTTGTCTTCAGAAGAGCAGATGATACCAACAGCCAATACACCAAAGACGTAGAAACCAACAAGTCGGTAGAAGATGAGCTTGGCGACTCGGGGAATAGTTCGTCGAGGGTTGGCGATCTCACCAGAGGACAGAGAGATCATATCGGGACCAGCAATGGTGAAACCAGCGTAGAGAACAACCTTCCACCAGCCACAGAATTTACCAAGATCTCCCTCGGCGTGGTAGGGTTGCATAGCCTTGCCGCCCTTCCAGTATCGGAATCCGTATGCGTCGCCCTTGGGGTTGCCACCGCACATGGTGATGAGAGTGATGAAGAGGAGACCGAAGAGGAGAATAACTTTGAGAGAAGCCATGATGAATTCAGCCTCACCATAGTACCTAGAACGTTTGTTAGAGCTGTCGCTGAGTGAAGGTTTGTGATTTGTACTTACTTGACAGCAACAACGTTGAGCAGAACGCAAATGACCATTGCCATCGCAACCCAAGCTGCAGGATTGATATCAGGAACCCAATATTGCATCAGTGTCGCTACAGCACTGTATTCGACACAAACAAGCATAAGACCGGCGTAGAAATATGTCCATCCCATAGCAAATCCTATTCCACATTAGCTGAAATTCTGTACTGATCGTATGCGAAACGTACCAAGTGCAGGGTCGACGAAACGGGCAGCAAGCTCAAAGATGGAACCACGGATAGGGAGGTACGAGCACATCTCGGCAACACACAAGTTGCAAGGCCAGACGAAGAAGACACCCCAGATCAAGTAACCGAGAACGACAGAGAGAGGACCAGCCTTGGAGAGAACACCACCGATACCAACGAAGAGACCGGTACCAATGGAGCCACCGATGGCCATGAGCTGAACATGTCGAGGGGAGAGACCTCGTACGGTTCGGCCATATTCTCTATCGACGGAGTTATGATCGATCAAGACACCAGGTGAAGTGTCTGAAACGTTGGGAGCCTCGACGGCTTTTGACTCGGGGTCTTCTTGATAACCCATGATGAAGGGTAGTTTAACAAAGACGAGATCAGTCTTGAATACTCAATCTCTTACAAGAGTAGAACTCTTAGTGGAATGGGGATGAGGTTATGGGAGTAATGTCGTGGAGACACAAGCCTGGATATAAGAACATCTAGGGAGGGGGGAGGATCGTCCTTTAAGAATCAAGTTGACTGTAACCATGATCAAGATTATGGATCATGACAACCGGCCCGGTTTTCTGTAAGAGGAGCTCATCATGTCGATTAACATGACAAGGAGGTAGAGCTATGGCATTCCCAATTACCAGAAAGCTCAAGTTCCTCGATGTAGGACATATGGAGGTGAGAAAGGTATGCAGCGCTAGGCCAAGCTCTCCAACGCGGTAACGGATATGCCTTTAGGTACAGGGGCATGATAAGCAATGCATTCAACGGCGTGTCAAACACTACTGATCATCTAAAGCAGCAGAGAGGTGAGATCGAGTTCACCTCAACCGGGCCGGTTGTATCGTCTCAAAATGGTAAGTACGGGCGACAGAGTGCCATTATGTGGGGGAATAGCAGAGGAGCCATGACTCGGCCTTTTCCAGCGATTGTGTGTGTAGTGTAGGATTTTCCGTGTAAGTGATGGCTTGAGGGAGGATTTCCGTGGTGTTTGGGGGAGCGCTAGAGGTGCTGCCAAGACAGGCGAGTCCAGGTTTAGCGAGAATTGGGGACTGATCCTTGTCTCTTTGGTATGGGGACTGCGGGCAACGGTTATCAGAGTGGTTGTGGATTGAGAGGAGAGAGATAGGCAGTTTCACGGCGTGGCCAAGACGGGACAAGAAGGGGGAATCCACCGCGGTTAAAGCTTGGTTTGATAGATGGCAATGAGGGCTTGTGAGTTGATCATATGAAAGAGAGTGTTGTTTGCAATGTGTATGTGTAAGTTGAAGAGAAAGTCGCTCAACAATGACTAGTCCTCCCTAGTAAGCCATGATCATCAAAGACAATCGGACTATCCGTACAGTGACATTGTGCTCATCCTCCCCCATTACAGAGCCCTTCCCTTGAACTTAGCTCAGTCCCAACGGCTATACCGAGTACCGTTACCCCGAGATCATCAGAACATCTCCAACAGCCCAGCCCCAGCGCGCTCCGATGCAAGGTTCTTACCCCAGACAAGGTCAAGGTCAAGTTCCATCTCGTACGTAATGAAATACAGCGCATTTGCTCAGCATCGTGTGGGGAAAAGTTCATCATCAGGTGCGGTACTCGGTACCGAAAAAGCGGTTACTTGCAGAACAAAGCAAAACTACCACGCTAGACAAAGTCTCTTCTGCAGTGGCACGAGAACGAGAGGAGAAATGCGGGGGAAAGATGGTGGAAAACTTGCACGCGGTTCTTTTTTTTTCTGCTTGAGTTAACTTAGGTTAATTTTAAGCATGGGTTTAAGCGTGTATGATCCTGGTCTGGTCTGGTCGGACTGTGGCCGATTTCGTTGCGAGTCATTATTACGTGAGTGATATTGTGCCCAATTGATGTGTTCCCTTTCAAGTACAAACGAGAGAGGAGAATTGGAGAAAAGGAAAAGCTTGTCGATTGTAGTTTAGAGGGATATTCTGACCTGACCTGACTTGACTTGTTGTTCGTCCTCTGATATAAACCCTGTAAAGAAGATGGGTCTCTTGAGTCTGTCTTCTTATCAGTAACACCCCTGACCACGCCTAATTTGGTTGGAGAAGGACAACTCTGGCAGAGATAAGAGAATGGAGAATGTGGAATTGTTCTGTATGTAGTCTAGAGTGAGTCTTAACACCTACCTACCAAACCCCAATTCAACCTCTGTATTTCTCCAAATCTGCAGCACAGAATTTCTGCGAATGCCTTCACTCAACTCATACCTAGCTACAGCATTTCCCCAGATCTATCCATCTGTCAAGATCTCTGACTCCCCCGCAAGCTCCAGCAAACAAGGTGAAATCTCTCCAGATTTTTATCTGGAGAATCCTGAGCCCCGGGCTCGCGGGGCCCCACGAATATCGAGCCAGCGAAACGTAATGAAAACTTGGGCACCTCAATCAATATCAAGTGGCATCACCGACGTGCCATCTTTTTCTCTCAACGGACCAGCGGACTGCAATGAAACTGTGGGCACGGAACCACCCGGCCCCTCTTGTATCATTCTCATCTTCGACTCTACGATTGTCTCCATTTTCAGTATAAAGAGGCTTAAAAAAAGTCTGTTGCTCTTCCGGTTCCTAGCATCGGTACAACATCCCGGTTCCTTACGTCCTCACGAACTACTGTAAGCCCAGCGCCACAAGGCAAGTATAGAACCTTTTCTCATCCTCGTGAATGGGTAGAAATGTCTTCTAGAAGAGAATTGGGACAGACAGGAACCGGCATCTGATCGAACTAGGGGTTGTTTATGTGTGTGTGGAGAACAAGTGCAATCCTTGTCACGATAACAAAACTGAGCTCAAGCCGAAATCGTAGCTGAAAATAAGCTTGAAAACTAACACATGAGCCGTCGGTAGTCGGGCATCACACTATTTCCTAGTCGTGTTCTCTTACCTATTTCTTCGACTGAACCGGCCCGGTCGACGAGACTGATTTTTTCGGCATCAGACATCTTCAACATGAGGGTCCACCCCCAGATATCATTCATCTTGGCGGTTGATGCCAAGATGATAGGCATAGTAACTCGTCTGATTACATCCGATGCTGAATCATGCGTATCTCAGTGTGCTCGATCGTTAAAAAGTGCTGTGGACAGACGTTCTTATGACCAACAGATGCTCCCCAGCTGGGAAGAATCATCAAAAAGATGATATGTTTGTGTCATGAACTTCACATAAATGTGCTCTGATCAAATTGCACAAACGTAACTTTTGATATTTTATTACCAGTTCACGCTTTCATGTCTTCCCAAACCTGTATCCCATACCCTGCCTTTTCCTATCAAAAGAAACGCTCCGTATGCCTGAATAACATAAACCAGTCTCAACAAGAGACTCCTCAATCAATGTCAAATGACGCCTGCGCTCCAAGATATGTACCAATGCCAGGAACGTCAACATGATCACCATTACCCGATGCTAGCACTAGCCGGCATCTCCATTGATCCCACTCTACCATGCGGCACATGCATTTAATGCCAATCAATCCTATGCAAGGATCCAAACTGCCACCACCTATTCTGGACCCAATGCCCCGGAATCAGGACTGGTCTCCATTCTTGAGTTGTGGCATAGTCGTGGCCGTTTGAGTCTCAAGCAGTCTAGGTGTGCTCTAAAGATACCGTGTCTTGAGCCACTCTTCGTCTCGCAGTCCTAGGTTCAACCCGTTCTGTGTCCACCATCGTCGAACTGCACTCTGATCTCCTATGCTGTCCTCAAGAGCCTCTTCGATGTTACACGTCCGGAATTCTACCATCTGCTTTCGACCCTCCATACCCTCGAGCTCTCCATGAGCAAAGTTACGCCACCACTCAAGCACTGCTAAGTGCTTGAATATGGTCGGTGAAACGAGAACCTCGGCGTCAAACACGAGCTTGTCATCTCCTTTCAGCCGTCTCCAGGTTTCCAAGACCTCGACTTGGCCCCAGCGGCTTGCCATCTTGGCGACGCTGTCACCATGAGCAGCAGGGATACCTGAAGCGTCCCACCACCGCAACACATCAGCTTGTCCATGTTGTGTTGCCCATAATAGTGACCGGCCCGGTCGAAGAACGACCTTGTCGTCTTGTGCTGCTGCATCGCGCCACCACTCGAGAACCAAGAGATGTCCATTTCCGCTAGCTTGCTCCAGTGCAGACTCTGTATAACGCATGTTCAATCCAGACCGACGCCACCACCAATCTAAAACGCGAACATGCCCAAACTTGGAGGCACCATCGACAGCTTCTGCGTCATATACATGACGGTCTCTGAACCATGCGCTCTGTTTCCAATAGTCCAGCACATCAGTGCGTGGATAATAAGCGGAGGCTTTGGTTGGTAACGTCGTTCCGTCAAATGCTTTAAAAAGATCAGGGCGGTTGGCTTCCATATACGCCAACACGTCAATAAGACCAAATTTGATCACTAGTTTAATAACAAGTGCTGATATATCGATGAATTCTGGTGGAGATTGCGATATCTTTTTGCATATCGCCGCGGAGTTGCATGTCAGCACTGTCCATTCGAGCTCGTGCTCGTACACCTTCAACGGATCGTTGCGGTCTCTGGGCTGACTTGTCCACGGTGAGGGCATCGGTAGGTTGGTGTACATTCCTAGAGCCTTCGCAAGTTCCCAGTCTCCTGCGTAATCAAGGATGATAGTCCAGATCTCCGGTGGTAGCTTGGATTGGACTGTCACGTCCGCATTGTCAGTCATTGCCATTGCGGTGGCGACCTCAACATCTCTTCCCAGTCCCAGCAAGTCGGCTTGGTTCTTTATAATGCCCAGCACTTCATTAAAGCCGTTCCAGTTGGGTACTCGTTTCGGATTTGGCGATCCTTCGTAATGCCATAATATCGGCGTCACCACACGTATCCAATTCCATTTCCGATGTAATTTACTCATGTGCTTCTTGGTCATTGGGTTTGACCACATATGTGTGCTCATGCCGGGAACCAAAACAATGCTCTTTTGTGTATCCCATCCTCTGAGTACTTCGCCGAGGAATGTATCTGTGACGCCTGCCAGCATCTTTGCGATGCTGTCTGCATCAAGTGGCACGCAGACCATCAGATCTGCCCACTCTACTAGTTCGAATGCTTGTTGCCGATAAAATTCGATGTCGTCGGCCCGATCGCCTGCTCCCATAGCCAATCCCCGGTTCTGCATAACAATTATCGTTTGTGTCAATCGCGGGACTACATCGTCGACGATCGCTCGCGCTTCAATCTGTGGATTTTTCGAGAGGCGCACGACGAGTGCTTGCGCCCAAGACGTATCGCGGGGTCCAGTCGCGGCGACGAGAAGGCGGAGTTTTCGGTTGCGGGCCATATCGTGGAGAGACGAGGTAGAAGCAAGAGCGGGACTCAGCCGCGGCGAAAAGGAATGATGGTGTGCCATGCTGGAAGATGACCTGGATCCAACATGGTTTGCAGGAGATAGATGAGGAGGGCAAGCGGTGAAGTTTGAAGGCGAAAGGTTGTGACGGGGCATCAAATCACTGGTTCGACGAGATGCGGGATCACGTGGCGCTTTTCTGATTGATACGATAGTCTCGAGAGTGTGTAGAGAGGAAGTGGCTGCTCGATTGGAGTGTAATGGTCAGTCGTTGGAATATAAAAATCGTAAAGTCGTAAATCAGTCGTCGAGTTGAAGATTGCTTAGTTAAGATCAATCGTGCGATTTGACAAATGATGCTCTCGGAAGGGTCTGACTGGGGCGAACGACTAAAGAAAGAAAGCAACTCGAGTCTGCTCCAGTTTTATCCTGGTAATGGTTCCGGTGCAAGCCGGTAATAGAGGGGGCGAGGGGCACTTGGGGCACTTCTTTGTCTTTATAGACGCGGAGTGATAAGAGCTGAGATGACGTCGAATTGATTCTATTGAGGAATTGAGAGCGTGGAATGGAATTCGGAGAATTGTTGGACGTATTTGAGGCTGTCATTTCTCATCGAGTTGCAGAGTTATCATGTCATAAATCACATCATAAGAAGACCAAGTTTATACTGTTCCCCAGTTTATAACCCCGGCATATTGTTATCGGGATTGGCACAATCTCACCATAAGATATCAAGCCTCTTGTCTTGAATATTTCTTGAACCCCCGAGAGCAGCTGACGGTTATGTCTAGTTTGCTCATCATGACCTCTACACCTCAAGCCCATACCTACACATTTTAGAGTTCAGCCTCTGTAAATCTACCTCGAATTCAGGTCAATCAAAAGCGATGAAGACGACATCAATCACATGACCCAGCACCTTTAGCCTTTTGGTAGGTATACAAAGTATTCTAGCTCCCGACTGCTCCACAACTCGACACCCGAAGATGGAAAACTTTTGAACCGCATTGTAGGTTGACTTTTGATCTTAGTCAGAGGCTATTTGATCTTCCTTCTGGTTCCTAACAAAACAAACCTCTTCCTTTTTCTGTGCATCACGTTCAGCCTATACCCGGCGTTGATCATCGACCTGAATCACATACCTGACCTGAACTTCCCGATCCTGACCGAGGCGCTGTGCTCACGGTTATTTATTCCTCGCCGCCAAAAATTCTTCGCCCCGCTCTTTTCTCTTCCCTTCTTTGACAATGTTGGACCAAATGGCGAACGAAATCAAACTCATCTCGGGGAGCTCCCACCCGGAGATCAGTGCCAAGGTCGCCAGTCGGTATGTTATCCTCATTTTGCGCCCCTCACACAATCTCTGGCGGTGACGCTGCGCCTGTAAATGAAGGTACAAGTGGCTGATATATCTCAGGCTCGGCATTGATATCGCAAACACTATGAGCTTGAACTACTCCAACCGAGAGACTAGTGTTTCTATCGGAGAGTCTGTTCGTGACGAGGATGTGTTTATTCTTCAGTCTACTGCTCCCGGAGATGTCAACGATGGCCTCATGGAGTTGCTCATCATGATTCATGCTTGTCGAACTGCCTCGGCCAGACGGATCACTGCTGTTATTCCCAGCTTTCCTTATGCGCGACAGGACAAGAAGGACAAGTCACGAGCTCCTATCAGTGCTAAGCTGATTGCAAACATGCTCCAGGTTTCTGGTTGCGTACGTGTTTTGCTAACATGATGTTTGACAACCTACTGACCATGACTCAGAATCATGTTATCACAATGGATCTTCACGCCTCGCAAATTCAGGGCTTCTTCAACGTCCCCGTGGACAACCTCTACGCTGAACCTTCTGTGCTTCGCTGGATCCGCGAGAACCTCAGTGTCGACAACTGTGTCATCGTTTCTCCCGATGCCGGTGGTGCCAAGCGTGCGACATCTCTTGCTGACCGCCTGAACACCGGTTTCGCTCTCATCCACAAGGAGCGACCCCGACCTAACGTTGTTGGTCGCATGGTTCTTGTCGGTGATGTCAGTGACAAGGTCGCCATTCTTGTTGACGACATGGCCGACACCTGTGGCACTGTAAGCTATGCGTAACCTCTTGTAAGTGACACAGGCTAACCTCATTATAGCTCGCCAAGGCTGCTGCCACCGTCAATGAACACGGCGCCAGGGAGGTGTATGCGATTGTTACTCACGGTATTTTGAGTGGTAAGGCCATCGATACTATTAACAACTCATGCCTCTCTGGCCTCGTTGTCACCAACAGTAAGTAACCCAACATGTACATCTCAAGACCTTTGCTAACCTTTCCCAGCTGTTCCTTGTAAGCTTTGAACCCGGTCTTGTGCTTGCGCTTGTGCGCGTGTTGCGTGTTGACGCGGCTTGCTAACTTCAATAGTGGGTGACAAGATTGAGCGATGCCCCAAGCTCAAGGTCATTGATGTGTCCGGAACACTTGCTGAGGTACGTTGCATCACATCCGTGGGTGCATCGTGATACTGACCAAACACTTAGGCTATTCGACGAACTCACAACGGAGAATCCGTGTCTTACCTCTTCAACAACGTCCCCGTTTAAAGTCCTTAGATACTAGAAAGCAAGGTGAAAACAAGGTTATGGAGTTGGTAGGTTCGGTCGTTTCGATGAAGCCGCAGTTGCGAACTAACAGCCAGCAAGCGGCGTCCTTCTATTAGAATTGAGGCTTGGGGCCAAGTCGGATTTTCAGTCATTTGGGTAAAACTTCCAAAGCCCACAAAAAGAGATTTACTAGACTATATGTTGCACGAATTTGCTAGAAGCTGGATCCTATGTTCAGATGATGCATGTGCGATGTTGGCTCCACGCACATGTAGTTCTGTTCCGCACGAACTTGGTTTGATTGCAGGTTTCCTTCTGTTCAATCATTTGGTAGTACGTATGAGTTGAGTTTTAGTATTCAATCGATCCATCGACTTGAATCATGATATTGAGTAAAGAACTTGTAAAGAATCTCAAGGCCTAGCTATTGGAGAGTTCTTGCGGGATGCTTTACGAGGCCTGCTAGTGTCTTGGGACAAAGCTACTTTGAGGCGATAGAATATGGCAGGTTATCTGTGTTGACGAGGATGTCTTTTCCCGTCATGAGCCTAGTTCTCATTTGTGGTGATCTGCTTTGCCGGATCAAATCATCATTGCCCTCATAGCGAGACAGTTGCTTGACTTCGTGAGCAACCCCGCCCATCATGAGTAGTTATATATATTTATGTATTTATTAAACATTCGATTGTAGTAGATACAACTGACCAGCACTTAATATAATAATCTTATATGCCCTAGCTACAAGTCCACACTGTACCAGCGGATTCCTGTCTTGACATTCGCCGAGCTGCGCGCTCAGCACGAATCTCATTTTGTTCATCAATACTCCAGAATTTAGACTGCTGCTTCCGACTTTTTGCGGCTCTTTTCTCTTTTTTCATCGCTGCTTTGATTTCAGGGTCTACTCGATATGGGATCGGCTCTGTAGAAATCATCCTCAGGGTGCAAATCATGGCATGACCTTGATTAACGCAGCCCTTAGCCGCTAGAAGGAGTGAAGCTCTCAATGTGAAGTTTGCATCATTCCCGCCACTATGCAAATTATTGAAAGGGCAGTTAAGAGAAGTCAATACTTCCCGTAAGGAATAACCTGGACCCCCGAAAACCTCATTAGTGATACTAGCAGTATCAATAATATCAGCGTTCAGTGATGATATATCAAACCCCAATCGAGTTAATACCATTAGTTCCATTTTGACATTGTGGGCAACGAGAATAATAGGTCGATCTCTCGGAATGATTGATTGGATATTCTTCAGTATTTTGGTTGGTTTGACTATTATTGACTTTCCGAAAAGAAATTTCTTCGAGGCCTTGGAGATATACGACGGCGATCCTGTCACCAAGTTATATGTCGATATGATATTCTTTTTCAGCTGTGGCGCCAAAAGGTCCTTGATATTCAGAATTGCGATGCCCACTTGACTATCATCACTTTGAGAAAATCCACCCATTAGGTTGTCAATTTTCTCGAAGTCGATTGATAATAGAACGATATCGGTATCAGAGCCCCTGCTGTATCCGGAACAGGTGTTGTCAAGTCCGAGCGCTTTAAGTAAGATCTGGAGTCCGCGGTTGGAGACTGTCGGCCGTCCGCGAGGCCGGGTATCCTGAGCCATGATGGAATACGCTGGCTTGTTGAAGAGATTATCGGCTTAAGTCGACGGATATTGTAATGCCTTTGACTTTCTGGGCTAACCGCACACTACACTGAGCTGGATCATCTTCGCGGAAGAGCAGTAGGCACTCATTTATACACCCTTAGAGTCAGTCATCAGGACATCTAGCTTTTCAGCCAAAAGCAAGATTTTAGGTAACAGGAAGGGCAATAAGTATATTGCCCTTATTGGTATTCTTTGCCTTTGTGCCTTGGGGCTGAAGCCTCTCTTAACCTCTCAACCTTATCACAGATAGAGAGGCTTGAACAGCCGCTCAAATTGGAGTAGCAGAGAATGATCAGGACCCAAAAGGCAATTGTACTATATTTAATAAAATTACATAAGAGACGAAAATAGCAAACCATATGAGAAATACACAAGTTCTAACAAGATTCTGAAGAAGTCATGATGGAGGCGCATTTTGCATGATTGCAAGGGTCGCTCTTCCAAAGCCCCACGTGAATAGCAGGCGGTGAGTAATTCTGCCGCCTCATCTACAAGGGACACATCACTGCCTACGAGCATCAACGCACCGTAAGGAGAGATACATTATCGAGCAACAAAAGAATTCGGGCTCTTCAGCTGCATGGACCTGCAGAGAACTCACATGCTCTGTTCCGAGCCGAGAACTCGTGCGGATTGCCCAAGATGACGACGCAACTCCTTGCCACAGAGCTGGCCAATCTTATCCAGGAGAGCAAGAGGAAACATAATGATTTGCGACAAGTGAGCCGCTTTATTCATCACCGTGAAGAGTATTGGCTTATGATGATAACAGGCCGCGGAGAAATCCTTAGAAGAGCTGAAGAACTTGAGGAATCCTTCTGAACAAACAGCGCCTGAAGGTCCGCAAGCTACCCCCTGTTAGTCCATGGAAGCTATATCTGACTCGAGACAGAGCTATCTCAAAAGCCCAACTTTGTCAACCCATTCATTATCGCATGTGGTACCAAAAATGCCAAGTTTACCGCCATCGCTATTGTCTGTCTTCAACGTCTCATCGTTGCGCAAGCTCTTCCGCGGTCAAAGCTGAACCAAGTGCTCGAGGCCTTGATGCAAGCCACTTCAGCTGGTCTGGATGTGCAGCTCAAGATCTTACAAGCGCTACCCTCACTTGTTCAAAATTATGCATCAGATCTTAAAGGAAACTTGTTGGTGACGACACTGAACATTTGCTTTACTCTCCAAAGTAGCAAAAATGCCATTGTGAACCATACATCAGCAGCGACGCTACAGCAACTGGTTGTGTCTGTGTTTGACAAAGTTGTCGCTGAAGACAAGAAAGCAGGCGATACACCCACGGCAAATGATGCTGAATATTCAGAAAATCATCCTGCAGCTACCGATGCCTACCGTATTTTCAACGATCTGTGCCTTATGACCGAAAACCAGAGACCAGAATTCATCCGCGTTTCGGGGCTTCCACAGACTTTCGGCCTGGAACTCATTGAATCCGTCATCACAAATCATGCCACCGTCTTCAGTGACCACCCCGAGCAGGCTCAGATTTTACGAAGCAGAGTAATGCCGCTCCTCATCGGGGCCTTGAAGGGGAAACCGAACTTCGCGACCACAGTACGCCTGGTGCGCATTCTATACACTATGCTGCGTAGGCACATCGGCATATTGCCATCAGAATGCGGTGAGGCGCTGACTGTTCTGACACAAATTCTCGATCAAGATGAAACCGTCTGGAAGAGAGCGCTGTGCATGGAAGTTTTCCGGGGAATATTTGCGGATCATGCCTTGCTCAGGCGAATCTACGCAATGTTTGATGCTAAAGAAGGAGAGAAAGATGTCCTCAAGCCCTTGATCGCTACCTTTGTGCGCTTAAGCACAGAAAAGCCTGCTGTAATTGGACTGGGCCCTTCATCGTCACTCCCTACAACTAGCTCAAGCACAAACGGCTCTTCTGAGCAAGCTATTGCTGAAGCGAGTGGCATGACAGGTCTGATGACAGGGCCAGTTGGTACAGAGACAACAACAATGGGTATCAGCACCCAATTCAGCTCAGTCCGGGTTCCTTGTATTGATCAGCTCGATAAGACGGAGGCACCTACTATACCAGAGTCGTATCTCTACAGCCTGGTGTTGGCTTGTATATCGTCAGTATCTGACGGTCTAGCCAAGTTCATACTGCCTCTTACAGTCCCCAATGAGACAAGAAATCGAAAACGAACTTCTCGACAAGAATTTGGTCGGGATTCACCTGCACCGCCGTCTGAGCAAGAGAGTACTCCGCCCAGAGGAAAGGTGGAAAGGTCGGCATCTTTTAAGAAGAACCCAGTTCCACTGAACCCCCTCTCCTTAGAGGACCATCCTCTCCATTCTGAAGTCAAGATCTGTGCTACAATCGTTGAGGAGTGCTGGCCTGCGATTCTTGCGACCTGTTCTACCTTCTTATATGCTGCACTCGATTCCGAATATTATCATGGACTAGTCCGTGCCTTTCAACGATTTGCCCACGTGGCTGGGCTGTTACAATTATCGACTCCTCGGGATGCTTTCCTTACAACTTTGGGCAAAGCTGCCGTCCCACCTAATGTTCTCACAGCTTGTGTCAATGCTGGCCAACCCCGACCACGAACACCAAGCATGCCAACGGATGGCAGTCTCTTTAGCAACGCCCGGGGTCTTCTGAGCGTTGACAGCCTGACGCCCACTACCCCTACGGCTGACAAAGGACGGCAGGCCTCATTTGATGCTTCTGTCGCTTCTTTAAATACTCGAAACTTGCTATGCCTCCGGGCACTTCTGAACTTGGGCATAGCGCTTGGCCCAACTTTGGCAGGAGCTTGGAGTATCATTCTGGAGACACTTCAACAGGCTGACTTTGTCCTTTTCGTAAGCGGAAAGTCTCCTGGCAGAACACCAACCATGAACCGAGGACCTGATGCAGGTGGTGACACCGAAGCTGCGACGTTGATGGCCAACTTCGGCTCCGAGGTTCGTGCGGTCGAAACAGCGGCATCCAGACTTATCGAGAGCACGGTTGACTTTCCCAACGAGTCATTCCTGAAGGTGGTAGCGGCTGTCTGTAGTTTGCTAACACAGAAGCCAGTTGAGCAGCCCGAGACTACCACTCAGCCGCAGACACCGTCTGATGGTCAGCAGCTCAAGGCTCCTGTGGTACAGGGCCGTAGGTTTTCTGGTCAGCAAATGAGTTCTGGGTCAACTCAAGAAGATCAATTCGCACTCGCTAAGCTTGGCGAGCTTGCCACAATAAACATTGAGAGGTTATTGGAGTACAGTCCAGAAGAATCTGGCTGGGACGTGTTGACTAATGAGCTGATTGACACTCTCACCTCTTCATCTATGAACTCATCTGTCAGAACCAGGGCAGCAGATATTCTTGTGAAACTGGTTCTAGAGGCTGCTAATGTCACATCTTCCCTGCCTGAGGAGGCTCGTGGTGAGATTCAGCTCCGGTTCTTTGAGGCCCTCCGTAGGTCGCTCGCGCCTCTCCTCAAAGGTGACCGAGAGGTTTCCCTTGCCAGTCATTCAACGGATATCGATATTCACAAAATCATCCTCGATGGTCTTCAAAGCATTATTGAGGGCAATGGAGAGACATTAGTCAAGGGCTGGGACATAGCCTTTGAGATCGTTGGCACCATCTTTATCACCAGAGAATTCGATCCAGCTTACCGTCGTGGCTCAGTGGCTAACCCCATTCTTCTCGACACCCGATCAGCAAGACTTATTAGGTCTTCTTTCAACTCTCTCCAACTCATTTGTTCAGACTTTCTAGCGTCGCTACCAAACTCATGCTTCTTGATACTGGTGGATAACCTATACAAGTTCTGCTCACAAGATGATTATCTCAATATTGCTTTGACTGTAAGTTGCTATTAACTTTACGTGGTTAGCAATACTAATTCTTCTTAGACGGTGACATTTTTCTGGGTGCTGTCAGACTTTCTCTCAGCAAAGAATGAGTCTCTCGCCATCACTGCAGACATGATGCAAAACACTGAGCTTCCTGATCTGGAAAAGATGGCAGCTGATCATGGCCACAAGAGCTCTGATGCAGCATTGTGGATGTTGCTTCTGCTGCGACTGACGAATGTCACCACTGATGACAGGCTTGAGCTTCGCAATAGTGCAATCCAGACTTTGCTCAGGATCTTTGATGCCTACGGTGATCGACTCAGCCCTGAGTCGTGGTCAATATGTGTTAAGTCCGTTGTCTTTAAGCTCTTGTCATCGATTGAGCAGGAAATTAAAGTTCTCCAGTCGGACGAGGAAGAGGATGCTGAGGACAGTGACCGGGCTGAGTGGACTGAGACTGCCGTTGTTGTTCTCAACGGTATCTCCAGCCTCCTGGCTAATTACCTTGATATTCTTACAGGCCACCCTTCATTCGATCACCTATGGCAAGAGTTACTTTCTCATCTCACTACCCTACTCGACTTTCAAGTCCTTGATATCAACACCGCAACCTTCAAAGCGCTTGCTCATATTTTGTCTCAGACGAACACTGAGGGCAAGTCTGTCTTCAGCAAGACAGCGATCGATATTGCATGGGATTTGTGGGCAAGAGGAGTTCCGACCTCCAAGCCTGTTGATGAAAAGGCTCAAGACAACCAGAATTGTCTCATTGCATATGTATCTGCCTTGACAGAGATCTATCGACTTGTGCAGGAAGATCTTGAAGTGAAACGAGTTGGTAGAATTCTGACACTTCTTCGAGAGACTTTGGACGAAGCCTCAGTTGGCAATTACGTCCAAGATATTGAATATGTGACACCTTTACAGGCACATATTCTTGAAGCTGTTCAAATGATTCAAACGGATGTTGAAGGAGCGCCATCGGCCATGATTACTCAAGTTGCGGATTTTCTGGTCTTGCCTTTTATGCAGGCCAACTTCTCAAAGCCAGCACCTAAACGTACTTACATTGCGCTTTCAAAAGCGAGCATGAAGACACTCGAGAAGCTTATTCTTGAGCACTCGAAGGACTCAGACATCTACCTCAGCAACTCCTTCTCCGAAGCTTTGAAGGCTTTGTGCAAACCCATTGAGTTAAAATACGGTTTCCCTACGACAACAAAATCCACGCAACCATGCAGGCTAGCTACATCTACAGCACTTACCATCCTAGAAGCGACTCTGTCGCAGATCACGAGCCTCGAGCTGCCAAGCGGAGTTTTACAGAATATCTGGACCACGATCGTCGCCATTGCTGATGGTGTCATGAGTGCGGATTGCAGTGTTGCTCCTCCAGGTACCGACTTCGCAGGCGACGAAGAGTTCGACATTGCATCTTTCCAAAAGTTGCGAGAACTCATCATTCCCGCACTTGGAGCTGCAGCTGTTTCTGAAAAGGCCCGCAAGGCTTATGCTGAAAGCCTTTTCAAGACTTCAGTAATTCATGCCCCCTCGCCAGATGAAGAGTCGATTATCAACGGCACACACGAGAAGGGCTTATCAGCCCTCTATGCTCCTCGTGCAGGGCGAACAGTATCGGTGTTGCCGACCAGGCGTGTGAAGATGGCTTATGTCGCTTGCGAAGTGCTGTTTGGGCTCGTTGCTGCTAAAGATGAGCCAACAATTGTTATTCAACCCCCAACACCCAAATCACCAGATCCAAGGCATAGGCAGTTTGCCGAGTCCCCTGTTACTCTTCACACCCGAATTGCCAGCACAGCTGCACCATTCCTTATACTTCGATGCGCATTAACTCTGAGGGCTTATATCGCGGATCAACCTCTGCGAGGCAAGATGCCCCAACCCCTAAGCCAGCGAAGGGAATTATTGTGGATTCTACAGAAGCTTGTCGAGCTGAAGAGTGACAAGAGCGCCATTCCAGAATTGGATAATATTGAAAGTGATGAGAGAAAGCATTTGCTGAGATTATATCCTCTTATTGTACGAGCATCTGGTGTAGTTGGTGACGAGAAGGTTGGTAGCCTTTTGAGAGAGGCTTTGGAGGTTGTAGGAGATGAACTGGGTTTTTAGCGATAGACTCTTGTTCAGACACGAAGAATATGTATTTAATTAGACAGCGTTTTCTGAGGAATTTCTAAGTCAATAGACAGCCAAATTAATAGCGACTTTGAGTTCTCAAGCCAATCCCGTCTCATGGAGGGGGTACTCTCTAGAGGCACCCCACCAACCCCACCATCTTCAACGCGGGGCACGAAATTCAGATTCAAAAAAATTCAATCTCGACATCAAGACCAAGATACATCGACACAATGGGAAAGTCCTCAAAAGATAAACGCGACGCCTACTACCGACTTGCCAAAGAGCAAGGATGGCGCGCTCGAAGTGCCTTTAAGCTTCTGCAATTGGACGAGGGTAGGTCACTGCTAGGATCAATCAACTGCTCTGTAGCTAACATCTTCCTTCAGAATTCGATCTGTTCGCCGATGTCACTCGAGTCGTCGACCTCTGCGCCGCGCCCGGAAGTTGGTCGCAAGTACTATCCCGAGTATTGATCAAAGGCGAAAAGTTTGGAAGGGCTGCTTGGCATGATAAGGAAGCCAAGTTTCGACAGCAAATGCTAGGAATTCTACCCAAGGACAACGACGGCGAGCAAACAACGGAACCCGAGCAGATTCAGGAGGAGCAGCAGGAGGAGCAGCAGGAGGCTACAAAGCCCAGAAAAGATGTCAAGATTGTGTCGATCGATTTGCAACCTATTTCACCACTTGCGGGTATTACAACACTCCGAGCCGATATTACACATCCTGCGACAGTTCCTCTGCTACTTTCAGCTCTTGATCCTTCTTACGATCCCAAGACTGCTGGCACCCAAGCCTCACACCCGGTTGATCTCGTTCTGAGCGATGGAGCTCCTGACGTGACAGGTCTCCATGACCTCGATATCTACGTCCAATCTCAACTACTCTTCGCCGCCCTAAACCTCGCACTCTGTGTCCTCAAGCCCGGCGGCAAGTTCGTGGCCAAGATCTTCCGCGGAAGAAACGTCGATGTTCTCTACGCCCAACTCAAGATCTTCTTTGAGAAGGTCATCGTCGCCAAGCCCCGCAGCAGTCGCGCAAGCAGTGTAGAAGCTTTCATCGTATGCATCAACTTCCAGCCCCCGGCTGGTTTCCGCGCCAGTCTTGAGGAGCCTCTTGGCGTTGGTTCACGATTGGATGAGATGCTCAAGAAGAAGAGTGATGTTGATATGCAGGATTTGACGATAAAGAATGAGGGTGTCGTGGAAATGGAGGTTTACGACGAGACGACCGAGGACACGGAGAGAAGCACTCGATGGGTTGCACCGTTCATTGCTTGTGGAGATCTATCCGCCTTTGACTCCGATGCTTCATATCAGCTCCCTGAGGACTACGTCTCTCTAGATCCCGTCCAGCCCCCCATTGCCCCCCCGTACAAACGCGCCATTGAGACGCGAGCCGCCATGTCCGGATCACAGCGCTAAACAGATTTTCCAAATTCCCACACACAAAATGAAAAACCCAGCAAGAGAGTTCTGAGTAAATGCATCGCTAGATAACAGAAACGCAAAAGCAAAAGCATATCAATGCTTGGGTGTGGGCTTCTCGGCTGGACCGGCCATCTCGAGCATTACTAGCCCAGCTGATGGTCCCTTTTCGAACTCTTGGGCGCCTAATTCCCTTTGATACAGACGAGCTGCGGCTTGGTCGTGTGTCATGAGGAGGAGGCCTCGCATGTGCTTCCATTCGTCGACTATCTCCTTGAGAGCCTTCATCAGCCATGATGCTAAGCCTCGCCGCTGGAATTCCTCGAGGACAAATACGTCTGTGAGATAGGCCAGCGTTACATAGTCGGTTACTACACGAGCGAAGCCAACCATTTTATGCGGAGAGCCATCTTTCGGCTGAGCGATGCCATTTCCTGTGCCACCATTAGCAAAGAGAGAACTAGAGATTGGTTGCAATTGAGTTGACTTACTCTTCATCTCTTCGGCGGTCTGGGGAGTATAGTAGACCGCCAGAGTCAAGCAGTTATCCAGCACTCTTTGGAGTTGACCTTGAGGCAAGGGGCTGCTCCACCAATTGTCATCGAGAGACTTGTTGAAAGTTTGGGGACACAGATAGGACTTGTCGTTTGTGAGGAAGAAGTTATCACGGTACCAGAACCGCGGAGCACCCTCAGCCTGATTCAAAGAGTCGTGGGAGCCCATATTGATGAATATACGTTTTAACGATGTTGTCTTCGCGTTTCGAAAGTTTGGTGTTTGGTGAGGGGTCCCGAGGGCTTGGGTTGAGTCGGTAGGATACAGAAGATGGTCACACAGCTGGAATCGAGAGCAAACAGGACTATCGTGTTACTCAATGGGCAAGGATCGTGACAATGATGTAGTCGTCAGCACAAAGGGTGTACGGCTAGCGGCGGCTTCCTTGGCGGGGAAATCAGGGCGTGTGATCGTGAGTTTAGTCAACGATGTTTGACTCGTAGAGAAACGGTTGGTTCAACAAAAGGTCATGTGGTGACGGGTAGATAAGATTCGAGGCTTGTGGAGGGGACGACAAAGAATCTGGGGTAGAACAAACAAAGTCAAGTTCTTGCTGATCAAGTCTTCGATACTTGAGAGTGAACAAGCTACGAACTGCTATGAAATCATGGCCCCGTGTCATGTTTTGCTGACATCTTATATGCATCTCATAAAGCAAGGCACAGATCGAACGTATCTGTATCTACATTGTTCACGTAAGGCTAAGACGCCCATTGAATACTAAATCTTGTCATTTTACACCGCGTATTGGTTGGTGGACCTATCAGCTTCAACGCCCTATTGCTCGTCGTGGTGGAACCCCGGGATCTACGGCGGAGGCGGGGGGAGGGTGACTACGCCCGTCACGGGAGGTCGGCGGAATTTGAGGGCGGGCGGAATAGGTCAGGTTATAGATGGGTAAAGGCGGCCGAGGGAGGATGTATAAATAGGCAAGCATATCCGAGATGTACTGTATTCTCTACAAGACCAGGTCCAGGTTCTATCTATATATCTAGAGCATTCCGGCGTACATGGCCGCGCCGGCGAGAGCGAGGAAGGCTCCGGCTGTGGGCATGACGGCACCGGCGGTGGAAACGGTAGAGGCCGGGGTAGCAGCGGCGTCGGTCTCGGAGCTGGAGTCGGAGTGCGAAGCAGAGTGAGAATCGGATCCGGAGGCAGAAGCGGAACCGGCCTCGGCTCCGGACGAAGCAGAGGGAGTGGCGTGGGTAGCAAGAGTGGTGATGGTCTTTGTGTCCTTGGCCTTGTCGGTCGAAGTCTTCTCATCATCCTTGCTCTTAGTATCAGACTCAGTCTCGGTCTCAGCCTCAGTGGTTGAAGCACTCCCCTCAGTCTCGGTAGTAGGCGCCGCAGTAATAGTAGCAGACTCGCTCACATCCTCCTCAGTGCTCGTGGGAGAAGAATCACCAGTCTCTTCAGGAACAGCACCACCGAGAGTCTTGGGATTGATGAAGAGAGGAGAGTAGGTAGCGGTGCCGACGTAGCCAGGGCATCCGGGTACAGTGGTCTTGGGGGGAGCTCGGCCACCGCCACAGTCGAGAAAGTCGCACAGCTCGCCCGTGTCAGGGACGTACCAAATTCGAGACGCGTACATTCCATTGGCGTTGCTGAGAACCGTGTCGTAGCTGGTGCATCCTGCAAGATCGGTCTTAGCCAGGGCTGGGACAGCGGCGATGAGAGCCGCAGTGAGGAACTTGGCGGCCATGATTAACGAGTGTATAGAATTAAATTATCGAGTAGTTGAGTCTTAACGAGTGACTGTGGTTAATGAATGAATACTCTATCTTCCCTCTCTTCTCTTTCTTTTCTGCTCAAAGGGGTGAGACAACCCTTTTAAAGCGCACTTCAGGCTCTGGCCCTACAAGGCTAGTGACCTATTCCCGGCGTTAATCACTAGCACGGTCCCATCGCCAAGCGAAACAGCGGCCGACTCGGCCCTAAGATGCCGGGAATTAGGGATTGACAACGAATTGTAGGCCTGACTCTCCTGGAATCGCGCTATAATGTCTTGTTTTAGAGTGGGTGGGCTCATTTCCGTCCCCGATCCCATGTTCGGGAATTTCTGCTTTGGGTTGAGGGATTCTCGCTTCGACTATCTAGCAGGCCATGCTTAAATGCGATAAAATGGAAGCGAATGCCCCCCTTGTTGGTCGCTTATACGCTCGCAGGAGTTTTGTTGGTTAGCTTGTAGTTAGTTTCTGGTTTGAATGTGCTTCAGTTGAGATAACTTTAGAATAGACTGAAACTAAAACCACTAACAACATCGATCCGTTTGTCTAGCCTATAACACGCATCACTCTTCTGTCATGCTATTAGAACTGAGCGATCCGTTGTTAGGAACGGGTTTACTCTTTGTCGATTATATCATATATAAATGGGTATACGACACCGAGCTCTTTATTGGTTTGTGGGCTTCAAGTTATTCTCGTCTGAAGACAGAACTTGCCCTGACGCTGCCTTTTCATATCAATGTTCTATCGATGGCCTCCAACTTATGACCGCATTATGTCGGCTGGGACATTATCCTCGTTCTTGAAGCCACTCTTGGCGTCTCTAGGCTACCGGTTTTCCTCTGACGGCCACTTCACGAAGCTATTGAGCAGATGGAAGCGATATCCTTGGGTAAGAAGATCGGCCGGTGGTGTAAGTGACAACTGTGGGGCAGTATTGTTGAGTGATTCCTCTTTTGTTAGTGGTTGTAGAAGAGTTTCTAGAAGCTCTCGACGTTTCTCCTCCGGTTGTCTACGATAGTATTCTTTGAGATTATCGAGACTCATTAGGCTGTTCTCAGGGCTGAGCATAAATTCTGCACTACGACCCCTTGTCATGTTCTTCTTGAGGTTCCATTCAGTAAATCGTAGCTCATACATCTTCTCACTATGTACTATCATTAGAGGCGATCATCTACTTACAGTGTCCATACTCACGTAGCTCCGAAGCCATGTACCAGACGCATATGTGATATGAGTCTTGGTAACGATATGTTCCGCTTGATATATAACTAGGTTATCGTCTCACGATAGTGGTCTCGATCTTTAGCTGATGGAATCACCAAGCGGCCACGGGAAGTACTAGGGGCATCCATGACGGCAACGGGCTAAAGTAGAACTATGTTTGAAGCAGTAAACTGTCACGGTTGCCTTGTCTAATGTACAAAGAGTCCCTGCAGGGAAGTCTCCCCCTCTTTGTCCCAGATTATGAGGCTGAAAATGAGCTGGTGCGGCACACGCGTGGGAGGCGTAGGACTCTCAGCTGTACAAAAGATCTCTGCATTTATATTGACCAATAGCGTCTGTTGCATGTGTGACTGATTTCCATGTCTGCACGAAGCTATTTACTGGAGGATTAGCTCGCTGTGTGCGTGCACCCCATTGGCATAAAGGGCAACGAGGCTCGGGCAGACGGCTTCACTTTACCACGCCTTTACTTAATAAGCACTCGGGAAGCAAAAAGATATCAGAACTTGGTATATCGTGTCAGAATAAACTAAGTAAAAAATATCCTAAACTTGTGCTAAGTTACCTAAGACTTTTTATCACTTAGGATCGAGGCCCCTGGTTTTCTTTCCTCCCCTGGATAAGGCAACTACAGTTGCAGATGATGATGAGTCTTGGATATGTGGTTTACGAAAATATTCACAACAGTGGTATCAGCTACGACACAGGAGCAAGTTCAGGCTATTCTCCATTGACTCTTACAGACTTAGACTAACTTCAGGCCTCGAGAACTGGCCTGTGGCTCGTAGATGATATCCCCAAATATCTACCCAAATATCAAACTGCAAGACTGCTATCTTCTACTCCACTTATACATGTCGAGCCCATGCTCTGAATGCATCCCTAGTCAAGATCGTACCGACAGGATTGCACATAACCGAGCCATCTTCAAACACCACAAAATACGATCGATCATTCGCAAGGTTCAAACCCAAGGTCCGAATGTCATGCATGGTCCTGATAAACTGTTCCAGACTCCCGTTGTTACCACGGAGGTTTCATTTTCTGTGTCCAAATTCCTTCTAGGCCACATATGAGCCTTCGATTCCCAGCCACACATACTTGACACCATCGTCATCTGGGTCTGTGTGCTCGACAAACTGATAGGCTGCATCTGGGAGATTCCAGAATGTGCGGCCGCTTCTGGTACGCATGAAGTAGTAGCCATCACTTCCAACGGACACAAACTCCGGGGTGTCGCCGTTGAGAGAGTCGATGGCTCTGTCGAGGCCACTGTAGCTGGACAGAAACCAAGCTTTGAAGTTTGAGTTAGCCGACGATTAATTCAGTAATAGAGATATCTTACACCATGTGAACTGAATGGTTCTCTCGTTGTAGTACTTGGTGAAGCAACAACCGTCTTCACCAATTGCCACAAAAGCATGATGGACTCCTGGAGGGTGCTGGAACGCTTTGGCGAACTCCCTGTACGAAGCACCACTTGACCATGTTAGCATCTGAGAAGGAATTATTTTGCCCAATGGTGAGTTTCCTACCTTAGGTTGCGTCCATAGGGACCGCAAAGAAAATAGTTATTACCAACCAAACTAATTAGACTCGGGCATGTTTGTTAATGAGGCTCACTGTGGAATGATATTTGGAAGTTATAAGTTTCAAGGGATGGGGATTATCCGTTCGAGGGAGACATTTTGCCTAGTATTTATAATTGATCGGCCATGTTGGATGTGATGTCTCTTTACCAGGTTTCTCGAAGCACCATTGCCTCCTGGCGAACCAGTCTGCGGCCAGGCCATACGATGGTCACAATTACACACTTTACACATACAATAGAACTTGCCCTGGCATACATTCGACCGCAAGGTACATCTTGTATGTAGTGGTGGTGCTAAGGAGAGAGCTGAGTGGTCTCCCCAGGCGACTTGGATGCATTAGGTGATATCACCTGCATGGGCTCATTCTCCGCCCATTCATGTCTTGGTAGTTCTATTGCATTTCTAGATGGCTTTAACAAGCTAAATAGAGGTTCAGGTGTGATTAAGAGCCTCAAGTTAATCCTCGGTCCTTTGCTTGTCCTCGAGTCTCCTCCTATGCAGGCTATGCTAAAGACAGCCGCGAAGAGAGATCAGGGGTGAGTTAAACATGGGTAGTAGCTATTTGGGAATTGAAATATATATATAATAAAGAGTTATGGTAAATAGTGTTACCTAGTGTTCGCCTTAACTCTTGGGTCATCTCACATGGACTCGTATATTAGTAGAGGATGAACTGGTAACAGTTGATTAAGCAGTTATTATAGAATAAAAATTGAATTGAGCGAGACAAACGAATATACCATCTATATACCGACTATAATGAGTCAAGTCTCATGTACTGAGTCAATAGTAGTATGTCTTGGTTGAGACATGATGCATGCAATGTTAGCAACCTAAAGCCAATAGAGCCAATCAGCACATCTCATGATAGGCAACATCAACAACCATTCGATATTTCATCGCAATAATGTATCTAGGACAAGGTTGAGCCACAGGCAGAATTAATCTTCGCTGCCTACTCCACGATCCAATCACATCTCCCGGCGAGTGACGCAACCTCACATTGGAGAAGCAACCTACAGATAATCCTTGCAGCCATACTCAACTCCCCCCCAACATTTAAGCTTATCCACAACCACCATATCATGAGACTTCTCAGACCAACACCACGCCTCTCTTCTATATTGTCTTTAAAAACCGCATCTTCTAATTTCCGCTTCTTTACAGCAATGGCTCCTTACACCGACGTGGGCGCCTTTCACGAAGCTCTCCGCTCCAGCAAGCGCATCCTCGCGCTCTGTGGAGCTGGTCTTTCAGCATCATCTGGCCTACCTACTTTCCGTGGCGCTGGCGGTCTTTGGCGAAATCATGATGCCACGTCTTTAGCCACCATGAGTGCTTTCAGGAATGATCCGGGTCTTGTGTGGCTGTTTTATAATTATAGACGTCATATGTGCTTGCGCGCGGAACCAAATCCAGCGCATTATGCTCTTGCAGCGTTGGCTGAGAAGAACAAGGACTTTTTGTGTCTGACACAAAACGTCGACAGTATGTATTCTCGCTTTGTATTATATCATAATTACTAATAACCTCAGATCTCTCACAACAGGCGGGCCATCCACAGGATCAACTCCGTACTTTACATGGCTCTCTCTTCGACATCAAGTGCACCAACTGCGATTGGATCCAACGAGGCAACTATGATGATCCATTCTGTCCCGCCCTCGCACCGGCTTCGGTCGATGTAGAGCCAGGCAAGCCATTTCCTCTCCTAGACGCCTCTCAGCCTCTAGACCCAATCTCACCAGATGACATTCCCAAGTGTCCTCAGTGCAAGACTGGCTTTCAAAGACCGGGTGTTGTGTGGTTTGGTGAGAATCTGGATGAAGTTATGATAATGGGTATCACAAACTGGCTACTCGAGGACAAAGTAGCGAGTTGAACGCCGTGTTGAGCAATATTGGGAAGTTGACTAATTATGTTTAGGATTTGATGCTTGTCATTGGCACTTCGGCTCAAGTTTACCCTGCTGCGGGTTATATCGATAAAGCCAGACGTAAAGGCGCACGTATCGCGGTTATCAACCCTGAGGCTGAGAATGAGGAAGAGATGTACAAGGTCAAGCCTGGTGATTTTGCATTTGGCAAGGATGCTGCAGAGTATCTGCCTATACTCTTGGAGCCTGTTATTGGCAAGCTTGAGACGGACAAGAAGTGAACATCTTTGCTACGAAGCTGGTCTTAAACAATAAAAGAGAAGAATATGCTGGAATCCTTTGTTATCTTGACTGGCTTCATTGTAAATCTGAAACGGCGAGCAGATGAGCCCGTATGGTTGATAGGTATATGCTGTAAATATGAAGATTCTCTTATGATTCTATCCTGATATTAGGCCGAGCGTGATGTTCTTTAGGTGCCGTAACTTCTTGTGACACTCTACAGCTTAGGTGCCATAGGTATTTGAAGGTTGTATAATTGATTTCTATCGACGAGATTCGCACTTATATTACACTTTAGGCAGCATTTGGGCTGTGCACAAGCCTTCAAAAATGCATCTCTATTTAAAACCACCCTTTCCGCATCCCTACTACTAGACTTTCTTTGTTTTCATTTTCATCCAAGTTGGACCTTGACACGAACAAGCCATACGTGACGCCAGTCGACTTAGACCAAAAACACAACCCCCACTGAAAGGTGACGTACCTACCACTATAACAAGCATCGCCCCTCCAGGCTCCATCCACCATCCACGTCTTTCAACACCAAATCTTCCCCCCTCCACCGACCAAAGGCCACAAGCCTCAAAACCACCGCCAAAATGCAGGGATTCAACATGGGCCGCTACGTCCCGCCAGACGTAGAAGGCACCACATCCGGCAACCGTCTTCACAACAAACACCCCCTGGGCCCACGCGCCTCGAAACCCGGCTCCCTCACCGTCCGCTTCGAGCTTCCCTTCGCCGTCTGGTGCAACACCTGTCCCAAGCCCACGATAATCGGCCAGGGCGTTCGCTTCAACGCCGCGAAGCGCCGCGTAGGGAGCTATTTCTCAACCCCGATTTGGAGTTTCAAGTTTCAACATGCGGATTGCGGAGGCGAGATTGAGATTCGCACGGATCCGAAGAACACGGCGTATGTGGTTACGGAGGGCGGTGCGAAGAGGGATACCGGGGAGGATGTACAGCGCGAAGGAGATGCGGTTATCATGACGGATCAGGAGAGGGAGGCGTTGAGAAAGAATGCATTTTCGAGTTTGGAAAAGACTATTGAGGATAGGGAGCAGCTCAAGCGCGCGACACTGCGGATAGACGATCTTATGGAGGCATCTGCGAAACATTGGGATGATCCATATACGCAGAATCAGAAGCTACGGAAGGCATTTAGAGCAGGGCGCAAAGAGCGAGAGCGCGACGCTGCGGCCACAGGGGCTCTTCAAAATCGCATGAGTCTTGGCATAGATATTGTTCCAGGGACAGAGGAAGATGCTCGCCGTGCGGCTCTTGTCGACTTTGGACCTGTGCTTGATGATGGCAGAGATCGCGCATTGTCGAAGCCCTTATTTCAGACCGAAGGGAGCAAGAAGAAACCATCGGACCCGAAAGGTGGAAGCAAGTTGAAGGCCGACAAGGAAGCTTCAAAACGTAAAGATGCGCTGGTGTCGGAACTTATGGGCAACACTCGGGCCTCCAAGGATCCTTTCCTGATCGACAAACGACATGAGACGAAAGGACCGGCCAGGCTGCCAGGTGTAAAGCGGAAGAGATCACCTCAAGAAGCAGAGTCACGAAATCTGGAGCCACCACCCAAGGCGCAGGCGCCCGCTTCGCCAGCAGGTCTGGTTGACTACGACTCCGATTAGGCATTTTACTTTGGGCGCTGGTTCTTTAGAATAATTATAGATATGATACCCGGGCTCAGCCCAATTTACTGATTTAATATTCAAGTCCTGTCCTTCTGCTGTGCATCTTTGGCAGAGAGCGAAAAGCCAACCACGATGTCCAAACTGCTTTCGAGGTCCTGACGTCCAGTCCCATCACCAGCAATCATGACATCCAGTTGCGGCTATTTCGTTCGACCGCCTTCCGATGAGCACAAGCGAAGCTTTGCGTGCAACATGCCAAACCAATGCCAAGAAACAAATTCGATCCGAGTCCAAGCCTGCGCGAGGTTACTGCAACTCCGTCCAATGATAGCCCTAAATCCGTGCCTCGGTCCCATGACGCCATATGTGATTCGAAACGCTCGCCCAAGTTAATGCCTTGTAGACGGGCTTATACGTCGTCCATCTGTCCTGCAGGCTCTTCATCATCGTCTCCGAAACTGGCCACTGAGGAGAGTTCGTCATCGTCTTCGCTTTCGGCTCCAGCTTCGTCTGCTGCATCCTTGGAGGCATACTTCTGGACGTATTCTACTGTCATGAGTAATATGTCTGATTCGAGGACCTATGCACACGCACCTTTGACCTTAGCATCATAGCTCTTTGGTTCTCGAATCAATAAGGCCGCTGCCTCGCCGTTGAGGGGGTCGGTAGGGTTGGGGTATCGCAGGAGTTGAGGAAGGAAAACCTCGAAAATGTTGATCATGTCGAACATGGGCGACCAAGTCTGGTTAATAACATCGAGACAGACCGAACCGGACCTGAACCATTAGCCATAGTTCAAATCAGACGGAGGTATAGGTTTCGTACAGCTCGTCGATGTTAGGGTGAAAAATGCGGTTGACAAAGCCAATGCTAGGGGACTTGTAAGGATAGGTGTCAGGAAGCTCGACATGAACCTTCCACATTCCGCCCTCAAATGGAGCTTTCATAATGTCAGTTGTCATTTGGACGTTGCGCTTCGGTAAACATACTCTCAGCTGGTCCTTTGAAGCGAACAAAGAACTCTTGCCTAAGAGGATCGGTCAGGAAATGGAACGGAGTCGGTGAAAGTGGAATTGGAAGCTTACACTATTTCATGTTAGCAAAGTCGACGTTGGTGTCAGAGCAAAGTCTTACTGTTGTCATTGACAAGTGTAACTTCGTAGTCACTCATAAGCCTATGGGTGTCAGTGTCATCATAAAAAAGGTAGCTTATGTTGAGTCCCATACATCCTGTACACATGTTAGCAATACAACAAGCGAGAGGGCAGAGACGACAACGCACTTCATGACCTTGTTGAAGATTAGTGTTAGTCACATTCCGCCACTGTTTGGGGAGACAATAGAACTCACATCAGTCTCGATTCTGCGGCGTGGGCTACTCATGATGGCGGTTGATGTTGTTTCCGAATGTGGGGTTATGAAGGTATCCAAAGAGCTCCGGGGCCGGCGCGATAGGCGATACTCGAGAGGAAGACGTTAAGAAGAGGCAGAGGAACTGAATTTTGTGAGTGAAGTAGTTTGCGGTTGAAAAGATGTTGGATGGGAGAAGCTCAAATATGGTAGAGGCAGGTGAAGATGATGTTGAGTCAAGCAAGCGCAAGGTATATCCTTCCCGGGGGTGCCAAGTCACGAGGATATGATGTGTACGAGCGTGATAAGCCGCTGCAAACGCAACACGGCAGGTGCCGGCTGCTCCCTCAGCGTGTTAGTGTTATCGATAAGGCGCTAAAGCTGCCGCAATGGGGAGATCAACATAGCACGTCACGAGCATGACACAGCATGAAACAATGAATCGAGACTGAAACGATGCAACTCAGTTGAGTCATCCTGTTTCTTTGAATCAAGTTTTAGTAGCCTCAATTCCAATAAAGGTGGCACATTCTGAGTTAAGCTTTGAGCTTGTTTCTTGTGTGTAATTATCAGATGCCAAGCCTCTGCTTGACAGTCAGTTTCTCTGACCTTTGATACTTATGTTCGAAAGCACTGAATATTGTTAATTGGAGTCCCCTATTTCCTATTCAAGTGAGCATATTCGTGGCAAAGCGAAGAGCGATGGTAGATTAGCATCAGCGAATGCATAGCTACATCTCGATGCATAGCGACACAAGCCAAATAGAGTTGTAGGACCAGCCGGAACCATTATCGCGGCGGTAACCTAGGAATAGCCATAAAGCGGCTTCATACAAAGTCGTTACAGTTGGGGAAAACATTATATGACATGACATACATACATACCTACATACAGATACTTGCCGGGATATTACTTCTTATGGAAATCATGGCCCTCGGTTCTCGCATGCGTATTCGGATCTAGTAACTTTCATCACAACTTCATGAGACCCCCTCCATTTCCAAATCCTCGGTACAAGTACCCAGCCAGCCTCAACCAAAGCCGTTACACTTCCCCCACTACACCTCCATCTCGGCACAGCCAGTAACAACCTCGGCTTCCGAATACATTCGATGACTTTTTGTAACCTTCCGTGACCTCAGTATTTGGAGTTAATAATTGTATTCCAGTCAAGTTTGGGGTATAATTCAGTAGCCCAGAACATACATGTAAATGAAATGGCGGCTCAACATCAACGGATCTTCGGTCATTCGGCCATTCGCATGCCCTGAAAGGACTAGCCTAAATTAAATTTCACTTCGAGAACCCCAAAAAGTTACTGCGTGGGGCGCAGACCAGGGGTGCTGAGAAAAAACACCAAGATACTCAAATATACAACGTAAGGTTCATCATGGTTCAGACATGAATAAAACCTTTGCTTTCCCCGACTTTCTGACTAGATCGCAACTCTAACTGTCATAAACGAAACAGCATTAGTCAAGATACTTCTTTCATAATTTTTCCCCTTTCAAAAAGGATCACTATAGACTTCTTGAGCCACTGTCTATGTCGGTCTGAGATCTGCCTGCAAGTACCTCAAGTTTCTGTCACTCCCAACTTGACTTGACAAAGCACGCGACACCTTATCTTCACCTCAGCCCACTCCACTAGCACTTCCTTTCACTCCTATCTCCTGCCCTTCCACATGTCATCTCTTATCAATCCTACCATGAGGTCATGTGCCTCTCTCCTGTCCCGGGTGTCCGTCCCATCCACTCGGCCGGCATCCCGGACCCTCGGCCGAGCCGTTCGGCCCCTCATCGTCGGAGGTGCGGCGCAGACCCGGTACAGCTCACACTCTCCCATGGGTGCACCTCCGGCTGTTCAACGTAAGAAGGTCACTGTCGGAACCCTTCGTTCCATGCACCGCAAGGGTGATCCCATCACCGTCATGACAGCTCATGACTTCCCCAGTGGTCATGTCGCTGACCATGCTGGTATGGACATCATCCTTGTGGGAGACAGTCTCGCCATGGTAGCACTTGGTATGGAGGATACGAGTGAGATTATCTTGGAAGAGATGCTTTTACATTGCCGGTCTGTTGCGAGAGCGACAAAGTCGGCATTCACTGTAAGACCCCTGTCTTTTTATATGCAAGTAATAAACTAATCCTAGTAGGTTGGAGATCTACCCATGGGCACATATGAGATTAGTCCTGACCAGGCTCTTGCTACTGCTATCCGTTTCATCAAGGAAGGCCGTGTCCAAGGTGTCAAGCTTGAAGGTGGTAAGGAGATGGCCCCTACCATCAAGAAGATCACTACCGCCGGCATTCCTGTTCTTGGCCACATTGGCTTGACCCCTCAACGACAAAATGCACTAGGTGGCTTCCGTGTCCAGGGCAAGACAAGTAGTGGTGCAATGAGCATTCTTGAAGACGCCCTTGCTCTTCAGGAAGCTGGTTGTTTTGCTATGGTTGTTGAGGCAGTCCCTGCCGAGGTGGCCGCGCTCATCACTGAAAAGCTCTCCGTTCCAACTATTGGTATTGGTGCTGGCAACGGTACCTCAGGCCAAGTCCTGGTACAAGTCGATATGATTGGAAATTTCCCTCCCGGTCGATTCCTTCCCAAATTTGTCAAGAAATACGGCGATGTCTGGGGTGAGAGCTTGAGGGCCATCGAGGCGTATCGGGATGAAGTCAAGTCGCGCCAATACCCTGCTCCTGAGCACACATACCCCATCTCGGCGGAGGAACTTGAGAGCTTTACTAAGGCGGTGAAGGATTCTTAGAGATGAGACGATGATACCCCAGGAGTAGTTGCATGAGGTTTTCGAGAGGCAAACTTGTCGAATTCGTGTGTCGTAGCGCAGTCATAGAGGTCGCATAGCTCGGAGTTTGGGTTGAGTAGATGTCATAGCCTTTTGTATATCCCGATAGAAGAATTCAGCCTTGTTAGCATCATCCGAAAGCAGGCGTCAGTGAGTAGGCCACTACAAGTTGACCGTGGGCATTTTTAAAGCACTAGACATGTCAGTTTCCGTAACTTTACAGCCTGGTAATCCATCATAGGCCTTGTGATAATTAGGCTACAAGACTCACCTGATGTAGGTTGCCTACAACCTCGTCCAAAGACGGCGCAAAGGCACTGTTTACATACAAGAAGACACTGTCTGTCTCCTTGCACCTCAACCTCTTCCTGAGATATCTCACGACCTCTTCAAAGCGTCTCGTTGCACTGATCTTGCACACGTCTTTCGCCAACGACGGAGCAGACCCCACGGGTTTAAACCGCACCACAACCTTGTCACCCTTGAAGGTTCCAGCAGTTGCAAGTGCGGCGCTCGCATCCGGTGGTAGATCAGCCAGCACCACTGAGGCAGACATAGTAAGTGGTAAATTGGGAGACGCAGCGCCGCTGCCTGCTTCTTCATTGTCGGCGAGAGGCATAGGTGAGGCGTTGGAAGGTGATGGAGAAGGTGAGGGCACCCATTCTGGTGGCGGGTTGTCTGACATCCTGAAGAATTTGTTCTTCTGAGAGTGTGGAATTCTCGGCTTTGTGAGTGAATGTTGAAATGTGTTGGTGTTGAAAGTCAAGGTAGGCGGCCGTCTCTGCAAGTAACTCAGTTGTGAAACTGTCGCCTAATGTAAGGTTGCTTATGACAGCACAGTGTTGGTTTTTAAGCACTGTGCATGACACGCATGTAAGCCTCATCATGACTCCTCAATCAAACACTCGGGGTTCTTCATACGCTGACACACAATCTCTCTTTTGTTTCTTTTTTGTTTGTTCTTAAAAACAAGATATAAACTCTGTTCGGTTTCGATGTCATCGTACATACCACACCAGGTTAATAATGATGAGCTGAGATTGTTTATCTAAACTAACTAGGTACATTAGAAGCCGCTATTTTACATCTTCTCAGTCAGCCATTCCTGAGCGAAGCTTTTCCCCTTCAGATTGGTCCTCTCAGGTCCAGTTTTCTTTCTGTCGGTTCCCTATTCGGTTTGCCTCAGATCCTGACAGAGCTTCTCGTACTCCTCGACAGACCTGGGTGCTGAACGTTTCGTCTCGACGCCCCCCATGATAACGTCCATCATATTGCCCCTGACGCTCTCATACACCATGCTCACCCAACTACCAATAGTCTTCTTGCCCTCAGTTGAAAGACCTTTGTGTACGTTGTATAGGGGATCATCATCGAGACCACATTGTGTCGGGACTTCCAACTTCGATCGAACCCAAGTATACAGCGAGGCAGTTCCATCACCTAGTTTGGTAGCCACGTCGACAGGGCGTATTGCCATGTTAGGATAGAAGATAGAGGAAGCTGTATCCACGACTGCCTTGTGGAACTGACCACGGAATACTGCAAGACTGGATATCGGACAATCGATCTTCTCGGCAGTTAGGAATTGCGTAACGGGTGCCATTACAGCATCGACAGTGGGTATGATGCGATCCTTCCAGCAACCAATATTATGGTCAAACCACTCCCGCTCGACGACAGTGAAAACAGCCTCGCCGATTCTCTCGATAGCGGCGTCCTCCAGGCCAAAAGCATGGAATGGCCCGTTGCCAGTCTTGTTCAATAGCACTTTTTCACGAAGCGTGTCCAGGAAATGCCGATGTGTCAACCGAAGCTCGACTGCTTGGCATGAAACGTAGATGTGACAAGCACCCATATGCGCAACAAGGTCGGCAGCCTCCATAGTTCGTCGAGCTGAAAGCAGAGCAAGTGAATTGATCCCTTGATTATGCATCTCAGCTGACATGACGTGAGACGAGACCGGGTGAGCTAGGGCAGCTAACTCAGACATGTATGCAGACATGTTTACGTCAATACCCTTCATGGTGAAATTCTCCTTGTCGCTGATGTTGAGATTGGCTTCGAGGCCATTATTAGTCGATGGGTTGATCATCTCGCTGACCTGCGAGAAGAGCATGCGTCCAATCATCTGGAGCGCAAGTCGTGTCTTGTCCATGGCAGAAGTTACAACAACAGCCTGGAAGTTCCCTCCTGAATATACATCGCCAACCACTTTTCCATCCTTCTCCGATGCGTCGATTAAGGGGTTATCTGATGTCGAGTTGAGTTCCACGGAGATCTGTCTCTGGGCAAGAAGTAAGTCCTCCAGATAAGGACCAATCCATTGAGGACTTGTGCGAGTAGAATATCGGTCTTGCCAAAGGCCATCACCAGTTCTCTTGCGTTCGCCTAGTCCAACAACGAATTCCGAACCTTTCAGAAAGCTTCTTATGTTGGCAGCGGCCTCAATCTGGCCAGGGTGTGGTCGTACAGCATGAATAAAAGGGGTTGTCCACTCAACATTGCCACCCATGGCCTCAGATGCAAATGCTGTCAATACCTGAGCTAGCACAGCCAGCTGTTGAGCGTCATGGAGAACCAGGCTGGCAACAGATACAGATGGAGCAGTTCCATTGATGAGACCGAGAGCTTCTTTCGGTCCAGGACCACTTGGTGAGAGACCGCTAGCCCGTAGAGCTTCATCTGAAGGCATCACCTTGGCTGACGAACCTTTACCGACTTGAACGAAAACATCAGGGTTTCCGGTGACCGCTCCAGCGATGTAAGATAAAGGCATTAGATCGCCAGATGCAGAAATAGTACCTCGAATAGGAACCATGGGAGTAATGTCGTGGTGAAGCAGCTTGATCAATCTCTCCAATACTTCCAGTCGAACAGCGCTTTGTCCACGCATATTCTGGTTCGCCCGAGTAAGTATAGCTCCTCGAACCCATTCAGGGGGCATGACGTGAGACGGCCCCCTTTCAGAGTTGCTGCCAGGATTCTTGTCGGTAGAAGTGATGATGGCACTCTGTGTATGCTGAAGAGAGCCGATTTGGTTCTCCAACCATTCGTCAGTTCGAACATCTGCACTTCCTCCAAAACCTGTATTGACACCATATACTACGTATTTGTGTGACAAATACTCAGCCAGTGCTTCGACACTTAGAGCGATACGGCGAGCGAGCTCCTCGTTTTTGCTGATCTCAGGCTTGATGCCATGACGAGCGACTGCGACGAGAGAAGGAATGTCGAGATTGTTACCATTAAGAATTATCTTCTCTTTGCCATTCTTCAAGTCTCGTAGTCGTTTCCAAATATCCAGTGTTGACTCGGCATGAGTCGAGGTTTTGAGGTTCATCGTAAGATATGCTGGAGTCGGTGCAAACAAAGCTTGAGGAGGAGTGTTGGCAGAGAGTAAGAGTGAAGATTCAATGGTGGCACAAAGCTTTTCTGACAAGATATGTCACCCCAGTTAAGTTTTCTACCAGCTCTGATATTGTCAGTGAGAGTGATTCACTCAAGTAAGCGGCGACGTCCAGCACCTGTTTAAGTCAGAAGACCAGTTAAGTCCAATGACCTTGTACTTCTCACCTCCAATTCCTCTGTCAGATTTCTTTTCTCACTTGAGATGCACCGATTGCGGTCTTGGAGTCAAAGATTTCAAGTAAATGAGCCCAAGTATCACACAGTTCAGACTTGCCCAAGCTTGGCAGGTCTAATTTGAACATGTGATAGAGGTCCTCGGGGGCCTACACTAGAAAAGATTGCGCTTGTAACAATGAGAATTGAAAAAGAAGAGGAAACTTAATGTGGTCTCAGCCGAAAATCGGTGAGAGACAAACGAAACACATACGTAAAGTTTGATAGTGTGCATCTGCCAATCAACTACTGCAGGCTGAGAACGCCACATAGGTAGGTAGTTAAGGGGTTCACTTGAGATGGAACTTATGCAAGACACTTGTCTATGACTGAAATAACCAATGATTCACTCACATTTATGCTTAAGCAGCTCATCTTCACTGTGCATCATGCCACAAAGACTGTACTTGTTCAAGTATTCATGTTACATAACATGTAGGTACATATACATGTCCTAAACACATATCTACATCAGACCTTTCTGGTCATCGTCGTAAAGCAGTCGCTGTTGCTTTTTGCGATATAATTCTTCCGCTCCAATGCCTTGCCCTGGTTCACCTTTGTACAGCCCTTCATCAAACCCATCTCTGCCATTTGCCCTGACCATGCCTCTCGAAATGGACCGCGACGAAACGCCCCAAAATTCAGTTACCATGTATGCAGTCCAAGCAGAACAAATGAAATGGCCGACTAGACCGTGAGATAATGTGCCAAAAACCATGCCGCTCTGCGCCGACGCATGCATGCAGTTCATGCTTATAAGGTAAAAGGAGAAAGCGATAGTAAAGAAGACGCGGACATCTTGAACCGAAAGACTGTCCGGTGATGCCGCCATTAAGCGCAAGGCTAACCAAACTCATGAGGTATCTTTGATGTTTGTACACTGCGTGCTGTGGGAATCTGAACCGAAATGCGCAAAATGGACTTCATAAAGAGTTTGTTTCGTGGGATGCCAGTAACATAGTCCATGAGCTGAGGACCATGACAAGGCCGAAGATGATGATCATGATGCGATGTTGAAAAGATTTATGTCGTATTATTTTATGAATGGTCGTTACCAGACTTCCTCCTCGTCAGAACCGGATGCGTACTTAGGCATCCTCTTGATCTGTGACAGGAGAGAATCAAGCTCAGTCCAGTTTTCGTCGTTTTCAGCAAACTTCCGGTGTTTGCGAGATAACATGTGCTATAAAAGTTAGTTTTTACAAGCATACTCTGGAAAAGATATCACATACCTCGTCAAAATCGCGGAACTTGTCCTGACAGTTCTCACAATAGCCAGGCTTGAGGTCCCGCTTGCTCTTAAGAGGTTGCGATTGTGTCCTCCGCTCAGTCTTTTGAGCATCCTCTTCTTGCACCTCAGCAGGTCGCGAAGTGTGTCGGCCCATCGTTGTTGATCTGCTAGATGCAACGTCCATTGAAACCTCTGCAAGACGGCGCGAGCTCACATCAAAAGAAGCAGGGGCAGCCTTCTGCAACACCTTGCGCTGCAGGCCATGAACCTCTTTACTGGTTCCAGCCTTCGCTCCGTTGATACCAGATGTCGAAGAGACCATCTGCGATCGAATGGCTGAGGTGATGTTAGAAGGCTGCACTCCAGATGCCACAGGCTCGCCAGCAAAAAGCCGGCCAGCCGCAGCACGGCTTGTGAAGGCGTTCTGGGGTCGGGCATCCACTGCTTTCGACATGGTCGCCCTGGCGGGGTTGAAGATATCAGTCGGTGTCGCAGCACGGGCTCTGCTCTGACCATCCTCCATCTCAGCAATGGTTCGCTTTCCTGTCACCGGCTTAGGCATTGGGACCTGAGGAGGCTTGAGAACAGGAGCAGCTTCCTCACGCTTGGCAAGGCGTGCCTTTTCCTGCTCTCGTTGTCTTCGATGATCCTTTTCAGGCACATCGTGGTCCTCCACAAACGGGCATCGACCGTTTCCAACACTTCGGAACTGAGGCCATTCACCATCTGCCTTATTAGCAACCTTGGGATACTCTCGAACCATGATGGGCTTGTTCTTCTCGTCCATATCCCATACATAAATGTGAGGTCCCTTGAAATAGCATAATTCACGATGAACAGCAGAAGGATCACGATCAGATGGTCCGTTGAGGCGTTCATTGTGCAGCAGCTGGAGCAGGTTAGGCTCCCTTGAAGCACCGTAATTACCGCGAGTGGCTGTTGATCTTGAACCGTACGTGCTGTGGCTTGTCTCTGCCTCAAGCAAGACTGCAAGCATGTTTTGGAACTTCTCCAGTGTCCAAATCTTCTTGCCCATCTCACGAGCTTTGTACAGCACATCATTGTTCTTTGATCCTCGGGTTCGCTTCAAAGGATCATCAAGCTGTTGTGACCTTGAAGGTGCATTGCGGAACTCGGACAGTAGCTTTCTTCGAGCTTCGGTATTACGGTTTAGTAACGATGGATTGATGGTCTGAGGCTGTTCTTCGGACTCGTTGTGCTCGCCATGGTGTCCATGGTTCTGGTCTTGATGTGCCTCTTGTCTTTCAGGTGGTATTGTTCGAGTGGTGACGACGTGGGTAACATCAATGGAGAAGAATGGTTCTTGTCTCTGAAGCAAGGTCAGTGGGGCCCATCAAAAACTCTCGAGATTAACATACAGCACCAAGATAGTTGACCCTCTTTGTTAGTCTAGCACGAACATCATCGGGTATACTCTCGAAATAGAAGACCATTTTAGGAAACTTGGCACGGTGATGCTTCTTCCAAGCTTCCTTCTCAGTGTCGGCCTCACGGGAAACATTTGTTGGAGCAACCCTCGAGGTTCTTTCCTTGGTAGAAGGACGCGTAGCGCCGCGTTGAACCAGAACCTGAGTCCTGGTGGACCGGGTTGGTGATCGAACCGGACGCTGCACGCCATTATCGAGTACCTGCTTCTTTAGGGGCGGCGGCTGGCCATAGGTTTCTTCACGCTGAACGGTAGCATATGAACGCTTCTGCTTAGCATATCCAGCCAGAGCGGAAGCACCTCTCAGAGGCGAATTGGCAACATTGGGGTTGTTCGTTAACGGGCCCCGTCTCGAAGACATGGCCGATATGGGACCAGGCGTTGGTGATAAAGATATCGTTGCCATATAAAGCCCGTGAACTGCTCTGGGGAGGAGAGACCAGAGCAGAGCAGAGGGCGTTTAAGCAGAACGACAAAAGTCGAGAACGAACGTCAAGGATGACGTGACAAGATTTGAGCTGTTATTGGTGGTGGTCGATCGTGGTGGCAGACGGACGGGTAGTGGTAGTAGCGAGGACGGTAGTGGAGGGGCTGGGAGGATGAGACTTGTGACAGCACGCGACGCGGAGCCTGACACGTCAAAGCGACTAGACAGAGACAATGGGAGGCAACAAAGAGAGGTAATAGATGCTAACGACACATGGAAGCTCGCGGAGATGGCAAAGATGTAAAAGAAAAAGGAAGTCAACAACAAACGCAGTCAAATGATGAGCGAGCAACAAATCGGCCGTTATGTTGTTTTGGTAGGTACTGAACCTTTTCCTAGGCCTGGTGCTTTGGATGGAGGGAAACGAGCCAAGTGAGGGACAGACTCCATCGAATTTTGATGACTGAGCAGACCAAAGCAAAGCAGGCCGTGTTGTTAAGAGTCGCGCTTGGCACAACAGCACTATACCTCTCCTGGGCCAGTTCAGCGACTAGCAGGGCCTTCTGGGAGGGGCCGCCGGGGGCCCTGTATCTCCAGTGAAGGCCTTCTGTGGCCTGCTGGACGTCCACTGCGAGAAAAACACCTCTTCGCACGGGCCAGTCGCCTAAAAGCCACCCAGCAACCAGAGGCACTACAGCCAGAAACGGGAAATTGGGAGAGACGAGACCAGACAACAGAATTTCAGCCTCGCACCGGAGACGGGGAATTCACGCGAGACATGAGAGGAAACAATAACAAAGAGTCAAGACATGAACGTTTAATTGTGTTTGTTTTTTCAATTAATTGACCTGAAAACGCACAGGAGGAATGAAAAGGTAATTGCATAATTAGCTTACAGAGTCTATGCATAGAAAAGACATCCATCACTCTAACTTAACTGACCCTGGTGCGTCTCCCGCATTGAAACATCCACCTATCCAATCTCGTCTTGAGCCTCACACTTTTCCGCTGTCTCGCAACTAAAGTTAGCCTCGGCCCATCCTTGTCATAATTTTGGTCTGGCGTCATCACCGAGATCTTTGAGGTCTCTGGCGCACATTGGCCGTGTACGAGGGGTTCAATTGATTGATGTAAGAGCTCCAAGTTGCACTAACAAAGCTCGGCCGCTTGAACTCAATCTCAGATCATCGTTGATCCTCAAGATGAAGCTCCCTCGAGCTTCATTACGGAGCTTTGAGCATCGACTACCCCTCCGAGCTCGGTCGCTGAGGAACATATCAACCATATCTACTCCAACAAGGACGACAACATGCCGGGCTCTACCGTTAGATACACCGGCCAGCCGCCGGGCGTATGCCGTTGTCTCCGCCGCCGACCTCCGATTCGGACAGCCAGTCTACGAAACACATCCTCATATCCTAAAACCAAACGAGATCACACAAGGGATCACAGCGCAAGAATATGCTGATCGCCGAGCTCTCCTCGCACAGTCGATGACAGAGGGCAGTATTGCCGTTCTTCATGCTGCATCTCTCCAGTACAAGTCTGGTGCTGTCTTTCACCAATACCGACAAGAGTCCAACTTTCTATACCTTACAGGATGGATGGAAGAAAATGCCATTGCGGTCATTGAAAAGACTGGACCCGAGTATGGTGACTACATATTCCGTATGTTTGTGAAGCCCAAAAATGCTCGTGAGGAGCAATGGAATGGTTATCGCAATGGTGTGGATGCTGCGAGAGATATCTTCAACGCCGATGAAGCATATACGATAAACGAGGCAGAGCAATTGCTCCCCAAGATTCTCAGATCTGCCAAACTCATATATGCAGACTCACCACCCTCAAAGGGCAGTGTTGCTTCGACAGCTACTTGGCTTTGGGGACTTATCTCAGGGCGAGAATCTCGACCCTCCCGAACACCGCTCTATTCAGTCATGAACAAGCTTCGGGTGATCAAGAGTGAAGCAGAAGTCGCTAATATGCGTATTGCTGGTCAAATCTCAGGTCGTGTCATCACAGATGCAATGCGCCGACCATGGAAACGTGAGAAGGACTTGCATTGGTTCCTTGACTACCAATTCGCCGTCAATGGCTGCGAAGGCCCGGCATATATCCCCGTAGTAGCTGGCGGTGAGCGCGCAAACTGCATTCACTACACGGTGAATAACAGCACATTCAAAGAGGACGAATTCATCCTCATTGACGCAGGCGGCGAGTATGGCACCTACATCACCGACATATCCCGCACTTGGCCAGCTTCCGGCCGTTTCACCCCTGCTCAGCGCGACCTATACCAGGCCGTCCTCAACGTGCAGCGATCTAGTGTGTCACTCTGCAGGGAATCCTCCAAGCTCTCACTAGAGGACATTCACAACGTTACCGCGCGGGGTCTTGTTGACCAACTACGCGGCATCGGGTTCAACGTCAAGATGGCCAACATTGACCAGCTGTTTCCCCACCACGTTGGTCACTACATCGGCCTTGACGTGCATGACTGCCCTGGCTACAGCCGTCGCGAGACTCTTCGCAAGGGTCACTGCGTTACCATAGAGCCGGGTGTTTACGTCCCCCATGATGACCGATGGCCGGCCGCCTTCCGGGGTATGGGTGTCCGAATCGAGGACAGCGTATGCGTAGACGACGACTCACCCTACATTCTGTCCACTGAGGCCGTCAAAGAGATTGACGATATCGAAGCGCTGCGATCATGACATGTACTTACTTTACCTGTGACATACTCATATAGACCGGGACCTAGACGTCTGAAATAAAATGTATAGTAAATAGGATCAATACGACTGTGACGGTCGTTGTGTTACTCTTCACGACCCACTCGAAATTTTGTTGCTAGGCCTACACTTGATGTTATGGCAGCTCAGTCTGGAAAACAAAAGAAAACCGCGCGTGGTTCATGACTAGGATCATGAATGGGTCAAGCCACAACCGCTGCAGGTGAAATTAAATGCATGTAAGAAATCATACGTACATACATAACCCGCAGCTGATCTTTGTTTATTAGATCTGGGTTTTGTTTAGCTATTTCCGTGTAGAGATCTGATCTTTGTTGTGACAATAATCATCAACATACAGGGTAATATCTCACGGTAACAAAATGAGCTCCGCAACCTGTTATGGAGACAGACCCCAGCCTCGCCTAGTCATCATGGCAGTAATCCCAAACCGGATCCGGTATGATATGACAAACAAGGCGCAGCGCGTTCAGTTGTGCATCAAGACTGGCCAATGAAGGATGCATAATTAGGATGAACAGTGTATGCTGCGCGATTCATCTCTGGGGTATATTTATACAATCCCAAGAGTCCTTGGGACAAAATCATGTCTATTCTAGCAGAAACCTCTTGGATCGAAGAGTGTCCGGCTGTGGTTCGGCATCAAGAATGGCTGTCGAGCCGAGGCGCTGAGAAGCTGCTCAAATGCCTGTAGACGCCTGGCTAACTCTTGATGTTCCTTCATGATGGACCTATTGCGCCTTTCTAAGTACTGAATGTATTCGGTCGCCTTTGTTAAAACAGTGCCCTGTATCATGTCAGTCATCATGTCCGTATTTAGTGTTGATGGGAATCACCACTGACCTTGCTCACTTTGGGCCCTCGCTGTGAGTTTTCGCCCTCTTCGATTCCGTCTTCTGGTATCGAATGAAGAGCAGGTACAGCATCGCGTAGCTCGGCGATCTTGTCCTTAAGATTTGTTCGATACTTTCGCTCAATATCATTATGGGCTGTTCGATCTCCTGGTTTGAGTTTATCTTTGCCCTTTATATCGGATGTAGCGGTGTTGGCGCGCGACAGTCCTGGTCTAGCAGAACTCAAACCTGTCTCGCTCGATGCCTCTGTGTTGACGTCTTGGTTCCTCGACGGAGCCTTCGAGCTGTTCGCTGGCGTAGGCGTTTGTTTTTGGCTGCGGTCCCCTGTTGGTGTTCCCAACAGAGAGTCGATGCTGCTATTAAAGTCCGGTGGAAGTCCTGTCCCGAGACCAGCTCCAAATCCTAAACCAAATCCACTCGGGGGCATGAAGCTGGCTGGTGTCCGACCAGTATTCATCGCGATGGCAAGAAGTCTTCTCTGCTCATCGTTGCTCAAAACCTGATTGTTACCCATACCCGACATAGTCTGCCCGAACCCCGCGTTCATGGCTGCTGCAGTACTGCCTAACCCAAAGTCTGGTTCCATGCGTAGACCCGGCTCTGGCTTTTCCCAACTGAGCGGTGTCGAGTACAGGCCTTCTCTAGGAGGTACCTCTGGGGGCGGCATAGTCTCAATCTTTGATAGATGCTCCTCCAGACTCATCGAGTCAAGTCCTTCTTCTTCGTCATCAGATAGAGCATTGTCTAAAGCATTGTCGTCAAAGTATTCGGCACCCTGAAATGGAGGAGCACTTGCATATATGCCAGTGCCAAGTCCTGGTGTCGTTGAGCTTCCTCCGTAACCCGGACTTTGTCGTTGATCAGTTTTCTGATGATGGATACATGGCTTAAACATACCGATAATGAGTGTTAGTGTTATTGGTCATGGGATCGAAACGCTTCGAAAAGTCAATCTCATAACTTCCCGTCCTTTCATTTTCCTCGTCGTCAAAACGTATCCAGTAGTCCAAAGACTCCAGCGCAGAATCGGTATCAACCTTTGTGCGCTTCCTTTCATGGGCATCTCGCTTCCGTTGTTGATGGCCCCGTGGGAGTCCTCTAGTAGGTAGTATGGTCTTATTTGAGCTGGTATATGGTGACGGCATCGGAGCCTGTGTGAATGACATATCAGAGGCTGCAGTTGACTGGTAATCATAGGATGGTCCCCCCTGGTTGCCAGATGCTCCCATGTCTCCCTCTAAGCCTGTTGGTCTCCATGGCGAAGGCTCATGCTGCTGTTGAGATGTGTCGTTGTTCTGATCCACGTGATTCAGTGTCTGGTTGTTGGGCACCGCGAAAAAGTTAAGAAGATTAGGATCCATTGCTAACACGGCATCCCGGCCTGCGAGGCCGTGTTCGTCGTCCGTGAAGGGAGGTCTCGTGTAAGCAACCCGTACAGGGTCTGAGCCAGCTCAATTGGCGATGGCTACTTCGATTGGAAAACGGGTGCAGTTAGGTTCAACAGCGGTTGGAAGAGCAAATAGACCACTCGATAAAGTGTGACAATCACAAAGCTGTCGCAATGGAATTGAGGGGTCGATCTGTCAAAGCATATGACAGTGGGTCCAGCCTTGATGGAGGGTAAGAATTGATGATGCTGATGATGAGAACCTCGCGAAAGAGATGAGATGGCACGGAAATAAGTTGAAGCGATCGGTTGAGATTCAGCGAAGTGAGGATAATATGAGCTCGGTAAAAATGGCTAGGTGGGGTGTTGTTGAGATTGAGGCCAGATCCAGGTGCTTAAAGGAATAAGAAAGCGGGTGATGGGGTTGAAGAGCTGCGGAAAGATGAATTGCAATATGTGACAGCACTGTAAGATGGGTCGACAGCGAAAGCGACAGCGACGGCGTACGGGCCAAGGAGCAGATTGATTCGTTGTCGAGTTTGCTGTAGATTTGATGAGGTCGAGCTTTGACTAGAGCGTGGCGGAAGCTTGTGGTTTAAGGTATGTGCTTATGGGCGGGTATGGCTTCTAGCCACAGTGCAGCAATGTATGTCAAGGCGGGCTCTGAGTAGGTTGAATTAAACGCTCAGATATCGCAAAATGAGATCGGGCGCAAACAGAAACAACAAAATGGATCGGTCGCCAGATGTTGGTCGAGGGAGTGAAGGGTTTTACGGAGAAGCAGAGTATCAGTCGATAGGATGAGCGGACACATGCGGCTCCCAATTCGTTGGTTGGGATGGGAAGCCCAGGCCCAAGTTAGACGGGGAACAGGACAGGACTGGGAGTCAATCCTGAGACTTGCTTTCTTGCTTGGGGAGGAGACTGGACTTGTCTTGGACTGGCTGGCTGGATAGGATAGGATAGGATAGGTCGGACGGATAATCAAGAGGGAAAAAAAGGCCGGATTGGGGTCTTGTTGTCGTATTCGCCGCAGTCAAAAGATTGGGCTCTTTTTAGGGGTCCGATTGACTCGACTTGCGATCGAGTCACTCACTGGTTCTGGACGACAACGTTGGGGGATGGGGGTTTCTCTCACAAAGCCCATGCTATGACTGGTGATATTCTTCAAGCATTGGGTCTCCTTCTCTCTCAACTATTCTTCTTTTCTCTTACCCTCACTCTTCTGCAAGCGAGTCGGCGGGACGGGGGTGCGTAAGAGCAAGAGCAGATTTCTCTCCCACTGCCGGTCGACGTCGTGATGTTTGTTGTCCGTAATGGCGTGACTTTTGCCTCGAAAAGGTCCAACTTGTGCGGTTCCAACTCCAGGGGCCCTTGGAGACCCCCAGGAGTCCTGGACCGCTGGCGTAGCAAAAATTGGACGACATCGTATGATGAGCAAGGCTGAGGAGGGGAATTGTACGATGGCCAAGCCTCTCATCCATTGGCTGACTCGTGCTGAGCCGATGTCACTGCTGCCATTGGCTACCGGGTATTATTGCCGGCTGTCATTCGCTCTTGTTTGAGAGTCGGAGAATGTAAAAAGCTTCAAGGTTTGTTTCTATTCGTTAGCGGTTTGTTTTAGGTCCAAAACGGGCCTATATCTGTCTGCTTCAACCTGCGATCTGATTCATGAATCACGTGGCAGACAATACTGTCTCTATTGAGAAACCCATGATTCCCGCTTCTCAGCTGTCACTCTCGTTCACTAACAGACAATAACCCACTAAAAAGCGGCTTACGGAGAGCTGGGGGCATCTTATGATCCTTGCCTGTCTCATTCAAGGGAAACCTCTGTGTTGCTCTCCTCACAAGTTATCCATGAAAATGATGAATATGGCAAAGGACAAGCCTACAGGAGCTTGTACGCACGATCAAAACTAAGAGATACCCATTGAATGAACTGTATCTGTGCTGCTGTCAATGCCGTCATTCCAAACCTAATATTCTTTCTGGCTGCTTTCAAACTGGCGGCTTTTAACATCCGTACCTGACCGGATTTTAGGTTTAGGGTATCCAATTAGTGGCCAATGCTCCTAGCTACCAGTACGACCCTGGAGATGGGGTTTCCTTTTTGAAGTCTTTCATAGATGTCTATTTTCGTCAAAACACTGAGCCCACCATATGGCCTTGCCTCAAATTCATGAAGTCGGTCTGTAAATGAGATGTTTGGAGCTCCCGTGATTAGCATGTCCTTGTACTTCATGTCCTTGTACTTCACAGCAGATATGATGCGCTGCTTTATCAACGAAATGTGTGGCTGGGCTAAAAAATGAATCACAGTGTTTTTACCAAAGTTCTGTTTGATGATAGGGAAGAGAGTATTTGTTTAACAAACCCGACTGTCGTCGAAGTATAATTCTGTAAGGCTGAGCATAACATGGGAGGACAGGAAATACCATGAATCAAATTGTTGACTGACTGCTGTCGTGCTGGCTCACTCAGGACTGTAGATAATGTACTGATATCTTTGAAAGCATTGCGAACAAACTCAATAGCTTATCTACCCTCGTCCTCTACGTCTTCCATAGTCATGCCGCAATTTAAATGTCTCTTCTGTCAATGTACCACTCCCAATCAAGTCATATATCGTTATTTTGGTTCCCATGGTTTTGGGAGGGTTTCCTTTCGTAAGCAGTCGGGACATATTTCTTCGTTGTAAACGATGTCGTGAATGTGCGAAGGTCCTTTGCATCCATTAAATACTCTCTGACACCAGCGAATATTCAGAAACCCGATATGGCCACAAGCAAACTGCTGATCCACCTGCATACACATGTTGTCTGGTCTAGTCCCACTGCGTGCGTCTGTGTAATATAACGCTCTGACTAGGGTCTAGATTCATTCAGGTGTTTTGCACAATATCCTGCGAATTGGTGAGTGTTATTGTTCTATATGAGCAACGCGCCCGAGGCTCTTCAATGCGCAAATGGCTGATACCTTGCTTCTGTATTCAACGTATTCGTATAATCTTCCTGATCCAAATCCATACGTCCGGTAGTTCTAAACTGCTCAGTCGCAGGAGTTTTCGCACGGCACTCGGGGGCTGTCTAATAACAGCGCACACACGGCCGGCTGGGTGAAAACGAGAGGGCGATATCGAGTCGACGTGAAGTTGAAGCCTCCTCGTTCTGAAGTTCCCTCGAGAGTGGGATGTTAAAAGCGGCCAACGGTCGCCGGGGGTAAGAAAGTGCGAACAAATCAGCGAGCGTCAAACAGGAGCACCAATAACAAAGAAGACAGCGCCCTGCCCGTAGGCGCATGCAACCTGTGTGTACAGTGGGGGGCAATAAGTTTGAGTCCAAACTCAAGTACACGCGCCACGACTAACCCGATTGAGAACAAGATACTCCATAGAAATATCTCGATCAGGAGTGATGATTGCCCGATCAAGCTCGCTACGTGCTTAATAAAGCTAAAGCTCTGTCAACGGGAACTAAATTACCCCAAACTGATACTTCAGCCTGGATTCAAACTTATTGCATCCCACTGTATCCAGATCTGATGCAGCTTTCAAGGATACGCGCAAGGATTTCCGGTGGGTTTGCGGTTCGGATTGGCCTTTGTGGGAAGGGCTTAGAAACGAATTGAAGCATTTCACAGAACTGACCGCGATCGCGATGTGCCTTGGCTGGCACGCAGAATGACGTTAATTCCAACCTCCAGGCGGACGGGTTGAGTTAATTTAGGGCCCCTTTCCTCATTGATTGGGCTAAATAGTAGTTGACCTAGCGCACAGAAATTTATTGTGATTCGTTTCTGCTTCATTCTGTTTTTTTATCCTCTAGAAGAACGCCAAAGAAGCGCCCTTCAAAGGGCGGCTCTGTGAATGTCGTCACTTAAAGGCCTGGACTCCCTTGCTCGGTGGGGGCCGCCGTGGAAGAAAACCATACGATCGACCTTGGCCTTACCGTTGGAGTTATTGATTCAACGGAATTAACTCTCGGGTCGTTTGTGGGAATCTTCAACCAATCGGCCAAAGGCTCGAGGTTATTTACCCCTTCTGGGTTGACTCAATCATCACGGGATCAACGTAGTGTATTGAACTCGAATGCTTCTCCGAGGACAAAATAAGGTGATTCTCCTGGCTGATCGCCTGCGCGGTGGCGCAATACTACTGCGATGAAAGTAACAGTCTTCTTCTTATGTATGAATGCGTAGGGCCCTTTTGGTTTGATCCTTCTCTTGATTCAGTTTCAATGTGAAAAAGGATATATATCGCCCTTGACCGAATAACACAATAAGGACTGGGGCCTAGTCCGATGGCGCATGATGAGAAGCCTCGGACGTTATATCTCCCTGCTAAATATCATGTTTATGTTTCAATGCTGAGCTTTGAACTAGGCAAATAGCTAATCAAGCTGAACATAGCAAGGAACAAAGTGTGGTGTATAGACCCCTTGGACCAAGAATTGAAACATAATTCAGCGTTAACGGCCGATATGCACTCAATATTAAGTTGCGATATGTTCAGATTTGACATTGTACATGTATGCGACGAATGCGAAATCACCATATCGTATTGAGCGATCAACCAATATATCTAAGATATCTAATATGTGCAGAAGACCGAACAGTATCCAACAACTATCGAATAAATCGAATCTTACTGGTTAAAATACGGCATAAGACAGAGATGCCAGATTATCTCATTGTTTTATGTCTTGATCAGTTTGTGTTCACGATGAAGAAAAGGCATTCAAGGTCCAGTGCATGATTCAACACCATTGTTCAGATCTCGAAATCAAGCAGCATGTGGAGTCAATGATTTTCCACTTGACTTACCTACTAAGGTACCTAGGTATTGTTGGCCCTTAAAGGAAGGCGCAGGAGGCTAACATAAAGTATTTCATAACCTGCCGTTTTGCCCTGCGCAAAAGTGTGCAGCTGTGAGAAAGTGCAGGTGCTCTTTTCAAGAGTGAGGCAGTGGTTCGTTTGAAGTAGGAGCACACCCGAACCAGTCTCCAACCTCACTTCGAAATTCGGACCACTCTCTCGCTAGCTCTCAATTCCATTTCTTCAAATTCGTCTTTTCTTTCCTTTTCACTCCACAACACCTTGAGCCTATCGCCGATCAACCCACTTCCTTCTACCACTCCTATGTTTCTTATGCTTCTGACTGGCTATGAGCATGTCGTCTAAGGCGATGTTCTTTTTCCTTTTGGGAGTGACCTTTCTTACGGTCTTCGCGACAGAGGTGCACTGCTTCTCATGGAGGCCACGATCTGCAGATGGTATGTTCGAGTGATCGCACTGGCGCTTTGATGCTAATATCACCATAGTAGGTCATCAGGTTACACTCCAGCACCCACAACGCAGTAGCGATAACACCGCCCTGCTCAACAAGCAATCAGAGAAGAGGCTATCCAACGTTTACACTACCGCACTTCAAGAGCTTCAAGACCTGGAGTCTGAACCTCTCTGTCATCGCATCGCTGCACGGCTGCTAGTAAACAACTGTCACCTCCTGGATGGCCAAGACGACGCCAAGGTCCATATTGATAGCGGGAGAGCAGCTCGCGACTTTGTGGATTCGTATGCAGCAAGCCTTGCTATTTGCGACTTGGAGCGCGGCAGTTTCAGAATTCCTGTATCCTGCTCCAAGTTTCGAGAGGCAACCCTGGCGACCCTTTCTGCTTCACCTATCCCACAACTCCATGTTTCGACCGTTGAGATTGATGAGTGTCTCGAGGGTCTTGCTCAGTCAGATTCGGCTTGGAATACATGGGTGAGCTATCGTCACAAAGCGTTGAGGTTCTGCGATGCCGCAAGGGCAGATCACCAGAAAGGTTAGTGAGCACCCAAGCAAAGAGATACCATACTGATCGTCCATAAAAGATGAGAACATCCTCCTCTATCAGAGAATCACTAAAATTCTCGAGAAACTCACCCGTGATATTGAGGCAGACATGGAGGAACGATTCCATTCTCTCAATCGAGCCTATACTGCCGCAAGCCAGTCTGTTGAAGACATGGGGCCGCATGTTCGACATCTCCGTACAGAGATGGAAAGAGCTAGTCGAATTCTGCGAGATGATTTGGGCCGCGCTGCTCAGGTACATAGCCATTATTTCTTTCTAGGTCACACCACTGACATGGACAGGACTCGCGCGATGTCGTGGAAAGTGGTCTCAAGGAAACGAAAGTGCTTCACGATCTTTTAGAACTTCTTACTCGCTCAGTTCAAGAGAAGACTGCAGACATCGTTTCATCGCAAGAGGTTGCTCTCCAAACAAGCACAAAGCAGTTAAACAACGAGGTCGATATGCTTATGGCAGTGCTGGGTGCGGCAGTCTCGTCGTCTGTTTCTCTTCAAAATCAAGTGGTGAGTCTGCTGATGAATCACTCGGAAGTCAAGGTTGACCATTTAAGGAAATGACGGAATCTCGGAGTGCAGATATCCTGGAGAAGCAGGTCAAAATCGAAAAAGTAAGTACCGGCTCCCATCCTTGAGTATTCTGTTGACTAGCTGAAGGGTATGGGGAAACTCGAAGAACTTGCCGAAGACTTGCTGGTCAAGTATGATAACCATGAATCCCGCCTCGACAAGGCCTTTCGAAAGACCGGCCAGGTCCTGGATATACTTGACGCAACTGCTGCATCTGCCAGTGGATTGAAAAGCTCTGTATTAAGCAGTTTCGGGCTTTCAGGAGTTTGGCCGTACATTATTTGCCCATTTTTGTCGCTTGCAATGGGATCTTATGGTCTTCAACCTTCCCTTGTGAGAAACATATGGCTCGTCGGGTTTGGTAAGTTTCTGACCTGTCAAAAGACTTTCGCTAATGGTATCAGGCGAGTTGATGGGCATGGCTGTATCAAAAGCAGATTCTTACAAAAATGCTTTCGGCTTTCCATCCATAGTCGAAACCCCTGATTCAACCTTCAACGACACGTTCAATGCCTCTCTCGCGGGAGAGAACATCCTCAAAAGCGTTTGATGCTTCGTTTTCGACAGCATCCAAGTGAAGGTGAAAGATAAAAATCGGGCTACGTATGCTGGTTGTTTTGGGATTTATTTTGATAGCAGGGCAGACATGGGAATATGGACGGGATGGGTGCTTTCAGACTTGGCTCGCATTTATCATGTCTTTTTTTAACTCTCGGGATTCGGGATTTGGGATACGAGCTAGATCACGCATGGGAACATACAGAGGCGTACCAAAAGGATCCTGTGGAATTTCGTGGCGCCAGGAGCATATCAGTTTGCTTTGAGCATAGGAGTCTTTGCCAATCAATTTCATGAACCACTGCATCATTTGCCTTTCCATATCCGGCATCGGAGAATTGATTGCCCTATGAACCAACCTGTATTTACAACAGTTGCTCGTGTCTCCACACGGGAGTTTCAGCCTCGTGGCCATAAGAAAATTAAAATAAAACAGTTGCACAATAGGAGCAATGACTTTCTAAATGGTATCTGTTACAACCACTGAGAATTAAAGCCAGAAGTGCAAAGAGAAGAACAATAAGAAATAATGATTGGTGGGGCTCCTGGTCATGCTACACAAAAGTTTCATCATCAGACAACAAGGCTGAGCCGTCGCTCATTTAACAGAGATAAGATATGGCCGAGCGCACGAATTAGAGCTCGTTAAGAACCCCACAATGCCTATCACCACGTGATTCCTCCAGTAGAGAATCGGCGTCACCCTAGCCGCGAGCTCGCAACTTGTATGCAGCTGGGTTTTACATCCACGACGAATCACCCCTCGCCAACACACATTTCAGCCTTTGAGTTCTCATCGTTTTCATTATACGTCTTGCGCGAACTCGTCTCCATGTAGAGTTCTACTGGCGCCGGCATTTATTCACCTGGTGTAAGTCTTTTCCTTGTCGATGATGTCGCGAATTGCTTCTGCCATTCACCCGTTCTCCTGATCTCTTGGAGGCGCAGTCCACCAACGCGCATGACAACCATTAGATTTCCAGCCTACAGGCATGCCTAATTGTGAACCTTCGAGGATCAAGATTTTGACATTTCGGAACAATACCGTTCCAAATGAAACAACCCACTAACGAGGGCTGGTTTAGAACAGAATGAACAGCCAGAACCTTGGCCCTGTAGTATACGATCGAGACCGCGAGATGGAAGAACGACACCGAGCTTTACAGCAACGTGAGGAGATGGCCCGCCGGGACCAAGAGAAAGAACGTGAACAGCGCGATAGAGAGCGCGATCGAGATCGAGAGTCCAACGACCGGTACCAATCTACACCTCACCATAGCAGCGCCGGCTCCATTCCCATTCACCAGCCGGTCGCGTCGCGGATCTCTGGCGCAATTCATAGTCCCGGTGGACTTCTTGCGAATCACAACGGAAATCCTCAAATTCCTCTCGGTAACCCACCAGGTCCTCCCCTGGCCGCCTTCGGAGGGCCACTCCAGAGCGAGCACAACCGACCGGTCCAACACGGTGGACCAAATAATAGCAATACACAACCACAAATGTTCGCGCCGATGCCGCACGGTGGACCGCCGACATCGACACAAGCTGCTGCCAACAGTGTCGCGGCTGTGTTTGGCGGTCCTTTGCAGCAACAGCCTCCGGAAGGCCAGCGTGGGGGCCAGCAGGGCGCGCCGTTCAACCCAGCTGCTGCATCGGCAGCTCATCAGCTTCCTGGGGGAATTACTCAGGGGCAGCAGCCTATTCTGAATGTAAGTTTATTGCAATACAGTTACTTTTGCGACGGGATGTTGTCATTGCAGGGGTACCAACAACCTCCCATGCGGTCGCAGCCACCCGCTAAGTTTGCGTTTGCGAGCTGGTGATGCGACAGCGCGGGCCGCTGTTAAACCACCCACAAACCTTTGCCTTACCTTTCTATCCAACCCAACTTCATCTACCCCTCTTCTTATTTCTCCAAATACCCTGACGGCTCTCGTGTGAAACATTTGCAACTCGTCACATTTCGTTTGCCTAGTACTCGTTTTCTTGTTCTCGCAGATATTCTCCAACATGGAGCCTCATGCTCTCCTGGCAAGTCTTCCGGCGAACCCAGGCGATCTTGTTGGTATCTTCAACCATGAAGGAGAAGGCATGGCGCTTCTCCATGGACAAGAATCCGGCGTACCTTTATTCTATCTTACTCTTATTGTATAGCATATGTTCTACTGGTATCGCCGCGTACATGATCGCTGACTGCTTTTCTTTCCAGGATGCCCTCACCTACCTTGACCAGGTCAAAGTCCAGTTCCATGACCAACCAGACGTCTATAACCGATTCTTGGATATCATGAAAGACTTCAAAAGCCAGGCGTATGTTACTGGTTGAGCCGCCACTTTTGTCGTGACCACAGCTAACGCAAGGACAGTATTGACACACCAGGGGTCATCAACCGGGTATCTGAGCTCTTCGCCGGACACCCAAACCTGATTCAAGGGTTCAACACTTTCTTACCTCCTGGTTACCGTATCGAGTGCGGCGCCGGTAACGATCCGAATACAATAAGAGTCACTACACCTATGGGTACCACGGTTCAATCTATCACAGGACGTGGAAACCAGGGCGACGGTCACGGTCCTGCCACAGTTAACCAGCCCTTGTTCCCCGAACGAGGTACCCAGTGGCAGCAACAGAGACCGCAGCATAGCATCGAGAGCCCGGAGGCACAGTTCAGTACGCCTGTTCAGAATGGCGCAAGCCTATTTGTTCAAGCTGCAGCCCACAATGCTGCTTTCAACGAGAGCAATAACTCGGGGCAGCGACGTGCTCTGCCCCAGGGCAGCACAGGTCCTGGGGATGGGCCAAATGCGCGCCAGGCCTTGACACCCACTCCTTCTGGACAAGCTGGAGTAAACGGCAATGCAGCGAATCAGGCAAACATGGAACGACGGGGGCCAGTTGAATTCAACCATGCTATCAGCTATGTGAATAAGATCAAGGTAAAAACCATTGCTCATGTCCCAACTTCTTAAAGCGTCAGATGTACTAATCATGGCAAAGAACCGGTTCCAGGACAAGCCTGAGATCTACAAACAATTTCTTGAAATTCTTCAAACCTACCAGCGCGAACAAAAGCCCATCCAGGACGTATATGCGCAGGTTACCACCCTGTTCAACTCGGCTCCTGACCTACTTGAAGATTTCAAACAATTTCTGCCAGAATCAGCTGGACAGGCAAAGCAGACTCCCAACCGTATGGACGATGGACCCCCATCTGGACCCAATCAGACACCGCAGCCTGCTATGAGAGATGGACAAAAGATGCCTCCTCTTGGTAGCTTTGCGCCTCCTGCTAGCGCCACTAAAGACAAGAAGCGACCCCGAGCCGACAAGCAAGCTGCTCAGCCTGCAACCGCTCTTGCAGACGCGACCTTAATATCACGGAATCTTCCTCCTATTGCGAATGGTCACAAGAGGCCTAAACTCAACCATACCAGACCAGGAGGTGACAACTCTGCAGTTGAGCCAACTCTAACGCCGGTTATGCCAGAGCCCTACCCTGCTAAACCCTCCTCGACATCTAGTCAGGAGGAGATTGCCTTCTTCGAACGCGTTAAGAAGTTCCTTAGTAACCGATCTACTATGAACGAGTTCTTGAAACTTTGCAATCTCTTCAGTCAGAACATTATCGACCGAAACACATTATTTCACAAGGGTGCGTTGTTCATCGGCGCAAACCCTGACTTGCTGAATTTCTGGAAGACCTTTGTTGGCGTCGATACTCAAGATGTCATCATCGACAATCGTCCTGCGCCCCCGACAGAGAAGGTGTCTCTCAGCAACTGTCGTGGGTATGGACCTAGTTATCGATTACTTCCCAAGCGAGAGCGCCCCAAACCCTGCAGCGGCCGAGACGAGCTCTGCAACTCTGTTCTCAATGATGAGTGGGCTTCACACCCTACGTGGGCGTCGGAGGATAGCGGATTCGTTGCTCATAGAAAAAACCAGTTTGAGGAAGGCCTGCATCGTATCGAGGAAGAGCGCCACGATTATGACTTCAATATTGAAGCTAACATCAAGTGCATCCAGCTCCTGGAGCCTATTGCACAAAACATGCTCGCCATGTCTGCTGCTGAGAGGGAAACATTCCAGATGCCGGTTGCACTCGCTGGACAAAGTACGTCTATCTTCAAGCGAATCTGCAAGAAGATTTATGGTGATCGCGGTATCGATGTTGTTAATGACATGTTCACCCATCCCTTCGACGTTGTGCCTGTCCTATTGGCTCGTATGAAGCAGAAGGATGAGGAGTGGCGGTTCTCTCAGCGAGAATGGGAGAAGGTGTGGCATGCACAGACTGAGAACATGCATCTCAAGAGTCTGGACCACATGGGCATTCTTGTCAAGCAAAACGACAAGAGGCACTTAACTGCAAAGCACTTGGTCGACGTCACCAAGACAAAGCATGAGGAACAGCGTCGCGAGCGATCGTTGAAGGGTGATGTCCCTCGACATCAGTTCAGCTGGGACTTTAGTGACAAGGATACAATCATTGACCTTCTGCGCCTCATGATGCTGTACAGTTTGCACAATGGCCAGCACAGCACCCAAGAAAAGGAACGCATTCTGGAATTCTTCGAGTCTTTTATCCCTGCCTTCTTCGATATTCCCGAGGAGAACATTCAGGATAAGCTTCCGAAGATGCAGCCCGATTCTGGCGAGGACGAAGTGGAGGATCACACGCCTGCAGAGCTGACCAACGGCCGCAGCCGACGTAACGGTCGAAAAGGAGATCTACTTAGAGGAGTTCTTGATCCTGGCCGTAACGGTAGCAAACCCCGCGGACATAAGGAAGACAGCGCCTCTGGAAGCAAAGAGACAACGCCTGATGTTACTTCGGCGAATGAAGAGGAGATGCCCGATGCTTCCGATGACGTTGCCAACACTGACGTTTCTAACGAACGCTGGATACCCAATATCCCCAAACCCGTTGTCGTTGGTCAGAGCGAAGAAATTTTGAACACCGAAGGCGAGCTGAAGGCAGATGGGTTCTTCACACGACCATGGTACAACTTCTTCTGCAACCAGACCCTGTTCGTCTTCTTCAGCATCTTCCAAACTCTATATCGACGTCTTCAAGACCTCAAAGAAGCAAAGGAGGTTGTGGCCAAGGAGGTCGAGCGCCTCAATAAACAGAAGCCTGCTCGGGATATTGGTTTTACAGAGAACCACATGAAGTTCTTTGACACCAACGATGACCCAGACAGTTACTGGCCGAAGACCCTTGAGCTCATTGAGGAGTATATTTCTGGTGACGTTGATGAGAGTCGATACCAGGATGTGATGCGACACTATTACCTCAAGACTGGATGGAAGGTGTACACAATCCAAGACCTGCTCAAGACCCTCTGCCGTCTGGCTCTTACCTGCAGTAGCACAGACGTAAAGGAGAAGACTCCTGACCTCATTGCCCAGTACCAGGCCAACCGTGAGCGAGAGGAAACAAGTTACCAGACAGAGATTAGCGCCCGAAAGTTCGCTGAGAAATGTGTTAAGGATGGTGATATTTTCGTGATATGCTGGGTAAGTTCAAGTCACCATGCATTTTCTAATTGTCAGACCACTAATAAAATCACAGTTCCCTTCCAAATCTGAGGCGACCGTGCGATGGCTTCAACGCGAAGAAACAACCTTCTACATGGACGAGATGCAACTCCGAGAGCGCTGGCAGTATTATATCTCATCCTTTATTCGCGTTGAGCCCACCGAGGGAGTACCTAGATCGAAGCTCCAGAAGGTCGTGCTCTCTCGCAACCTTCCCTCACCTGACGCCGATGCAGACGAGGATTCCATTCCCAAAGCCGTCTCGTATAAGGAGAACCTGACCATTAGTATTTGTCTTAAGAGTTCAAAGATGATATGGGCTCCGGGGACTTCTGAATACGTCGTATATGACCAAGGACCCAAGTCAGCAGAACAGCGTGAACGTCGCGAAAAGTTCATCCGCGCCCTTAGCGCCCACCGAGAGAACAAGCTTCTTGAGAAATGGGTGCACAATCCTGCATGGACGAAGGACCTCAGTCCAGAGGAGGTTCAAGAACAAAATAAGAACTTCCGCAAGTGGATGGACGACGGTGTCGTTCCGCCCAGCGCTGCTGAAGACGTGGAGATGGATTAGCCCTCTAGCTCTCGCCAGCAGCAGGAGCAGGGACGAAAGCGTAGCAGAGAAGCTGCGCCTACAAAGCCTGCAGCGACCGTCTCAAAGTCAAACGGTAAGGGATCACGAAAGAGGCCTGCGGACTCGCTCGTTTCCGCTCCGCCAAACAAAAAGACGAGATATAGTCCTCGCATTACCAGGGCACGATCTGGGAGCGACGAGTCGCGCAAGGAGGGGGGCGGATAACTTTTAAAGGAATAAATGGGGATGGTGTGCTTGTATGGAACTCATCAGCGGTTTGGTTGTTTTTGTTTTTTTATCATTTCCTCTATCATTTTTGTTTTTAGTCTTTGAGATTCAAAAGGCGACAGGAAATTCGCAACCATAAGGCTTGCCCGCACGTCAGTTTTTCCTTTTATAGCGAAGGTTGATATGATGTTGAGGAGTTTTAGAGCTCCTTTGGCCTGTACTCTAGAAACTATATAACCAAGCACGTCATGATTGATATCAGTATCGAAGTTGTGCAGTTAATGCCATCTATCAAAAGTCAAATCTTGAGCTGGTCTCCTGTGAATTACAAATGGTATTTATGTCTCTTCCTAAATGGCTATGTAAGGGTATACCGTGGAGCAGTCAGATATCGTAGGCCATATCAAGATGCGTCAGATACAGCAAGACAAAACTTTTCGCTCCAGCGCACCACATGCCTGTTTAATGTGTCATCTAAATCGTCAATTTTCCCAGTCGCCCCTTTTATTGCAGGTTCTCGATAACCAGAGCAGAAGCACCACCACCACCGTTGCAGATACCAACGGCACCAATCTTGGCCTTCTTCTCCTTGAGGACGGAGGTAAGGGTGGTGACAATACGGGCACCAGAGCATCCAAGAGGGTGACCAATGGCGACGGAACCACCGTAGACGTTAACCTGGTCAGGGTTAAGACCAAGGAGCTTCATGTTAGCGAGGGCAACAGCGGAGAAGGCCTCGTTGATCTCGTAGTACTCGACCTGGTCGGCGGTCAAACCAGCGTGCTTGATGGCCTTGGGAATGGCCAGAGCGGGAGCGATGGTAAAACGCTCAGGCTCACGCTCAGCATCACCCCAACCAAGGATCTTGGCAACAGGCTTGAGGTTGAGCTCCTTAAGCTTAGCCTCGGAGACGAGGACAACGGCGGCGGCACCATCGTTGATGGGAGCAGCGTTAGGGGCAGTGACAGTACCATCGGGCTTGAAAGCAGGGCGCACAGCCTTGAGCTTGTCGACATTCAGGTTCTTGACCTCGTCGTCGCGCTCAACCTTGATAGCGGGCTTGCCACGGCCACCAGGGACCTCAACGGGGACGATCTCTGTGAAAAGACCGGCCTCGGTGGCAGCCTGGGCCTTCTTGTATGAGTTGATGGCGTACTCGTCCTGAGCCTCGCGGGTGAGCTCATGGTCCTGAACGCAAAGCTCGGCAGAGATACCCATGTGGTCCTTCTTGAAAGAGTCGGTCAAACCGTCCTTGAGGACACCGTCGACGAGAGTCTGATCGCCGTACTTGGCGCCGTTTCGGAGGTTGGGGAGGTAGTGAGGAGTGTTGGACATGGACTCGGTTCCACCAGCAACGACAATGTCGGAGGTGCCGAGCATAATGTTTTGAGCACCGAGAATGATGGCCTTGAGCGAAGAAGCGCAGACCTTGTTCACGGTCGTGGCGATGACAGTCTGGGGAAGGCCTGCACCGAGAGCACATTGGCGGGCAGGGCCCTGTCCAACGCTGGAGGCAAATCATGTCAGCAACGAGGTCGCAGTTATCTCAATTTTCGAGATCATGATGGCGGGGTAGAGAAAACAAAAGACCTACCCAGCGGAGAGGACATTGCCAAAGAAGACCTCGTCGACATCCTCAGGCTTGATACTAGCACGCTCGACAGCTCCTGTGGACAGTCGTTAGTACCCGGAATGTTTTTTTTTGTTCGTCGTTGTGAGATTGAATCTTACCCTTGATGGCGACAGCTCCCAGTTGAACGGCGGTCTGGCTCGACAAAGAGCTATATTGATATTAGCCACTGCACAACGATGATCTAGCAAAGGATCATACTAACCCGAGGAAAGAGCCGATGGGCGTACGAGCCGTAGAGACGATATAGACAGGAGGAAGGTTGGCCATTTTGGAAGAATTGATGTGTTATGATGGAAGATGACAAAAAATCAGGAGATCGTCAGCGGAGAGCTTAGTTTATAGATTGATAAATGAGCAAGGGGACGAGATGGACAGTGGAGCGGAAACCGGCGGCAATTTTGTTGAGAGTAGAGCTAGGTATCTACAAGCGAACAGCACTTTCCTTCCAATGATCTAGCTTGAGAGGCTAATATTGGGTAAGGCAGGAAGTGAGCAATAGAGAGGCCCCTCTTACCCGTGGTCGAGGTGCCATTGCCCTCGAATTCGGGATCCGTACAGCGGGAAATGGAGGCTTTGGAGGGGCACGGCTCTTGCGAATACGCCGTCGCGCCGCTGTCGGCAGCAGAACCCCTGTCAATTTCCGGCCCCACTTGTACCTGCCTCAGTCTTCCCGTCTTTATGATCCAGTGCACGTGACATCAAAAAAGTTGGCGACAGAATAGAGCTGCGCGCGAAGTCAGGTCCAGACAGGGAGCTTTAGTGACAAGATTGACGATCAGAGAAACCGAATTCTCACGTCGCCAATTGTTTGCGCATACAGAAACACGTACTTGCGCATCTATTCTATACACAGCGACGATGGATGATCTTTACGATGAGTATGTATCCTGTTCTTTCGTCGCGTTTCGAGCTTGACAATTTGACGGCGCGCTGACTTATCGCGACAGGTTCGGTAACTTCATCGGCGAGGAGGCCGAGTCAGAGGAGGGCTCAGAGGTCGGCGTTGGTGCGGATGACTATACCTACGATGACGAGCCAGATGAGGCTCCTGGTGTGACAGGCCAGGAGCTCATGGAGATTGACGGTACGAGCCCGGGACTCAGGCAACGAACATATACTAATTCATGGGTTGGCAGATGGCCCATCAAATGCGATTATTCTCCACGAAGATAAACAGTACTATCCTACTGCCGAGCAGGTATACGGCGCCGATGTCGAGACCCGTGTCGAAGAAGAGGATGCCCAGCCTCTATCCCAGCCCATCATCGCCCCCATCGAGCAGAAGAAGTTCAATATTGAGGAAGCCGACCTCCCACCCGTGTTCTTCGACCGCGAATTCATGATAGACTTGATGAACTTCCCAGAACAAACGCGAAACGTAGCATTAGCCGGACATTTGCACCATGGAAAGACTGCGTTCATGGACATGTTGGTACTCGAGACACACGACATCACAGATCGACTTGAACGAAGAGTGGGCAAGAACCGGGACGAGCAATTGAGATATACGGACGTACATATCTTGGAGAGGGAAAGGGGGTTATCTATCAAAGCTGCGCCAATGAGTCTGGTACTACCCAGTACCAAGGGCAAGTCGCACCTTGTCAACCTGATCGATACTCCTGGTCATGTTAACTTTGTCGATGAGGTGGCTGCCTCGTTCCGTTTGGTTGACGGTGTCTGTCTGGTGGTGGATGTGGTCGAGGGAGTTCAGATCAACACGGAGCAGATCATCAAGCACGCCGTTCTGGAAGATATCCCCCTGACGCTCATCATCAACAAAATGGACCGCCTCATCCTCGAGCTGAAGCTGCCACCCAAGGACGCATACTTCAAGCTCAAGCACGTTGTCGAGGAGGTCAACACTATTATCACAAACACAGCCCCTACCAAGGCCGCTTCCAAGAGGATAAGTCCTGAGAAGGGCAATGTCCTATTTGCCTGCACAGATATGGGTTGGTGCTTCACGTTACCGAGCTTTGCCAAGATGTACACAGAGACCTTTGGAGATATCAACGTGGACGAGTTTGCAAAGCGGTTATGGGGCGACATTTACTATAACCCCAATAAGCGAAACTTCTCACGAAAACCCTTGGACGAGCGCTCAGCACGATCGTTCGTTCACTTCATCCTCGAGCCCATCTACAAACTCTTCACACACTCGATCAGCGACAGTCCAGAAGAGCTGCGGCCAGTGTTGGCCTCTTTGGGCATTGAGCTCAAGCCCTCACAATATAAGGCTGACGCGAAGGTGCTTCTAAAGCTAGTATGCGAGCAGTTCTTCGGTCCATCAACAGGCTTTGTGGATATGATTGTTAAGCACATACCAACTCCAATCGAGACAGCTGAGCGATTACTTGAGCGATATTATACCGGCCCATTGGACTTGAAGGTCGCTGCTTCCATGAAGGCTTGTGACCAGGACGGCCCATTAGTTGTTCATATCACCAAGCTCTTCAACACAGCGGATGCAAAGAGCTTTCACTCATTCGGTCGTGTACTGAGCGGCACAGTTCGACCAGGTATGCAGGTACGCGTTCTTGGCGAAGGCTACTCCCTGGACGACGAGGAAGATATGGCCATGGCCAATATCTCAGAAGTGTTCATCGGCGAGACAAGATACAACATCCCTACCGACGGCGTGCCAGCCGGTAACCTTGTGTTACTTAGTGGCGTCGACAACTCCATTGTCAAGTCCGCTACCATCATCCCTCCCAAATTAGAAGATGACGAAGACGCCTATATCTTCCGGCCTATCACACATTTCACAGAGTCTGTCCTTAAGGTTGCCGCCGAGCCTATCAACCCCTCCGAACTCCCCAAGATGCTTGACGGACTAAGGAGGATTCAAAAATCGTACCCCCTCATCAAGACTAAGGTCGAAGAATCAGGGGAGCATGTTGTCCTCGGAACTGGAGAGTTGTACATGGATTGTGTGCTGCACGACCTTCGTCGTCTGTATGCTGACATGGACATAAAGGTTTCTGACCCGGTTACGCGGTTTTGTGAGACTGTTGTCGAGACATCAGCGACAAAATGTTATGCTATCACCCCAAACAAAAAGAATAAGATCACCATGGTTGCCGAGCAGTTGGAAAAGGGGACCTCCAGCGATATTGAGAGTGGTGCTGTACGCATCCGCGATCCCATTCGCAAAACTGCCAAGTTCTTCGAAGAGAAGCATGGCTGGGATAAGCTGGCTGCTCGTAGTATTTGGGCCTTCGGACCTGAGGAGACAGGACCCAACATCCTTCAAGACGATACTCTTCCCACCGAAGTAAGTTTCAACCCTGTTATGTCGCTTATGTTGATCGCGGCGCCTTGCTATTGCATGAGCAAGGCTAATATAAAGTTCAGGTGGACAAGAAAACACTCAATGCTGTCAAAGAGTCTATTCGACAAGGATTCAGCTGGGCTACCCGCGAGGGACCCCTGTGCGAAGAACGTAAGCATACTCTTTCATTTTCTATCTGGGCCACAATCTATTGCCCAGTGGCTCGTTGCGAGGAAACGTTGTATCAACAGTATGGGGCACATCCTTCAAGTGAAGAGTGGGCTTTGTATATGTTTCATTATCAGCAGTTACCATTGGCAGTGGACCTCGACAGCAACAGAGACAAGGTAGTTCCTTGTGGAGTTTCCACGAACTCTCCACCTCTGCCTTCCAGCGCCTTTCGCTGGCTAATATGCGGCTGGCAAAGACTTGGCAGTCTCCAAACGTGGATTCTTGCAGAATGTCGATGGGACCACCTGTTTCCACCGTGTAAGGGATCTTGTTCTGAATGGCATTGCGGACAGAGCCGCTTGACCGCTCCCGTTCTGCCAGGAACAAATGGAAAAGGATATCCGAGGATCCCTTGCCCCCTGACAACGGATAGCTTATCCTCTGGGCCCCTGCAAGGATATATACATCCAGATCAGGAGCAACAGTGAACGATTTAAAACAAATACTGACATGAGGCAACAGCGATACGAAACACAAAGTTCAAGGTTACAGATGTGCTACTAGCCAACGAGGCCATCTTCCGTGGAGGTGGCCAAATCATCCCCACCTCTCGACGAGCATGTTATTCCTCCTTTCTCATGGCATCGCCCCGCCTCATGGAGCCTGTCTACTCAGTCTCTGTAACGGGCCCTGAGGACTCGTACATGGAGGTCTACAATGTGCTCTCGCGGCGTCGCGGACACGTTTTGTCAGATGGACCCGTTGCTGGTACGCCACTGTATCGCGTCAACGGTCTACTGCCTGTCATTGACAGTTTCGGCTTCGAAACCGACCTGCGGATCAAGACGCAGGGCAGTTCGATGGTCAGTCTTGTGTTTGATAGCTGGAGCATCGTGCCTGGTGATCCTCTCGATCGCGAGCAGATCATTCGTCCGCTCCAGCCTGCTTCTGCACAGGCAACTGCCCGCGACTTTGTTCTCAAGACACGAAGACGCAAGGGCCTAAGCGAGGACGTTAGCGTCAAGACGTTCCTTGAGCCTGAGTTCTATCAGAGCCTGATGGAGAGTGGGATGCTTGGAGAGATCTAAACATTTGCAATCTGTGGATGAGCAACGGGCGGGATATTCCGGGAGGGTCTTGAGGGTCCAAAATGAGGAGCAGGGGCTGCACGAACGACTCCATTAAAGATCTTGGTGTAGTTGAACCCCGTTGGCTGAGCCTTTGTTTGATGGAGATCTCTTAAGGAGACCTCGTGCTTGTGGGGCTTCGGCAGCCCCACCCCACCCTGACAACTAGCGTAGTATATTAAGTTACTTAAATTTTTCTTAGATTAGATTTTAGCAGGGAAAATCTATTTTTCTTAACCTGCTAAACATTAGGTCTAACTTAATATGTACTGCCTGTAATGCCCCCTAAAAAACGGAAGGCAATAAAGCTACCTAAAGGGCCGCTAAAGAAGAAGAAGCCTACTACTGAAAATCATCCCTGTAGCTTTAATTTTTAACCTTTTAAACCCGCTTTTTACAATACCCTTATAATGCCACTTCCTAATATGCCTGTTAAGCTATTCTAGCTATTTTGCTCTAAATATATTATTAAAAAATAGGTTTTATAGATAAATATATATATTAAAGCTTTTTAAAGCAGCTTAATTTAAAATATAACTTAAATGTAAATATTCTTTATTAAAAGCTTATTATAGTTATAAATATCTACATTTAGCTTATAATACTTATTTATATTAGAAATAACCCTTATAAATGCATTACTAACTTCTAAATAACCTTAGTACTAGGAAAAGTTATTATAATATATTATATTATAAAATATATTACTTTCTAGCAGTTTTCCTTAATTTTTTACTATATTTATACCTTCCCTCCTAATTATAAGCCTAAAAATACAACTAAATATATAATATTATATATCTATAAGTAGTCTAACCTTATCTAAGCTATATTAATACAGCTTCTTCTTCTAGGTATAAATCTATTAGTTAATAAGATAATAATATACTTTAAAGGGTAATCTCTTATAAAGGTTATAATAAAGAATAAGCCTATTTCTATAGGCCTTAAGATCTAGGCTGCTGCTAAGAAGGGCTATCTTCTATAGTAGGAATATTATATTCCTATAACTGCATAAACTACTGCTTGCTGCAGCCTTATTGCAGCTTGCTGCTATATAGATCCTTATAATCTTGCAGAAATACAGCATATTATGCTTAATCTTGTAATATCTCTACTAGCTGTAGCTTATTATATATTCTTTAATAACCTCTTTATAATACTATTACTTATTTATGCTCTTTATAAGTAAGGTATTATAGCTATAAGTATAGCTTATATAAATTATAGTATTTATTATAACTTTATTATTATAAAGGAGGTAGATTATAAAGGCTAGCTATAAAATTAAGACTTTAATAAGCTTTAAGCTGTACCTTTAGAAGATAACTTAGTAGATTAAGAAGACTTTTCCCTATATAAGAAGTTCTATTAATTAGTATTTTCCTTCCTCTAGGTTAACTATATTACCTTTTAAGATAACTGCCTTATGCTTTAAATAAGCAGCTATTTTAGCAGAAGCAAGCGCATTTAGTATTACTACTGCTAGCTAAATATATTACAGGTATAAGCTTATAAGGCTTAAGCCTTCTTTAGCCTTAACCTTAAATATATAATAGATATACCTTATATATAGATTGCCTATAACTTTAATATAAATAGAGTTAATTATAGCAATTAGCTATATACCTACTAAGGCTATAATTACTAAATCTATTACAGCAGTTAGTAAGCCCTTATATAGACTTTCCTTCTTAATATAATACTAATTAATATATACATTTTATAATATAAAGGTTAAAGCAGCTAGAAGGCTTATAGCACTTAGATTAACTAGAGAGATACCTTTATAGAAGGGATTATTAGAAAATATATTGCTATAAGTAATATTTACTAGTAATTTCAAGTAGGAAATAAATTCCTTTCTATTTTATAGTATAATTATATTAAAGGTAATAAATAGAGTAGATATAAGGCTTACTAAGAGGTTAGGATAGGTAATCTGACTACTTAAAGCTCTATTAGAGGTTAGTTAGGCAGGCTATAGGCTAAGAAGGCTTATTAGACCTGCTATAAATGTAACTCTTATAATATACCTATTTATATAGGGGAAAATTGCTAGTACTATTACTACTAGCTAATTTGTTAGTTAATAAAAGTACTGTAGATCTCTATTTACCCTCTTTTATCTAATTCATCACATCCCCCTGCTGACACTAGTCTCACAGTCCCCACAAGCACGAGGTCTCCTTAAGAGATAGCCACCTGCATTTTGATAAAACGAATTTGGTAGCAAGGATGAGATGGAAGATCAGTGGCGCACTTGCGGAACCGTAGAGGACAAGCAGGTCAACGGTGGGAAGGTTTCATATAGACCAGCATAAACAGGGAACAATAATCAGAAATCAAGGCCAGGTGTTGAGGTTCTTTGACTTTTTGCCTACTCCCAATTCTGTCATATAAAATAAGTTCCTGTAGAGTTGGCCATTCTAATGCCGTTCTGGTTAGACCCCACGTTCCTTGTCAACGACGACGGGGCCTGTTTGTTGACAGGACCTTTTTCAAGATGCCAACGATGCTAGGGGATTTATCCTTGAGCTTTACCGTGTAGGACTGTAGCGTCATGATTATACTTTACGACAGATCGCGCACCAGACAATTAAAGCCAAGGTTAATAAAATTCAGGATCTGGACTAGTGTCGCAGTTGGTTCACTAGACTGTTCATCAGAAGCTTGCAGTCCTGTTAATACAGATATAAAACAAAGGTCAAAGCAACAGTCAAGATGGTGGAGTTGAACGAGCGCTTCGTGGAAGCTTCCACGGGACGATTAACCGGTGATCTCAACGGGTCTTTCGAGAAACCCTTGCCCTTTCAGGGACCACGGTTCGAACCTCGTGGCAAGCAAGTGAATGACGAAGCGGTTGATAAGCATCGTGACAGGGATCATTGACAGGACACAAGGTTTGCTAGGGTGCCGGGAACGATGGGCATGAGCCCATCTGCCAGGCACATCCATAACCCATCTCGGTGAAGGCTTGAGGGTTAAAGCCATAACCTGAAGGTGTAACATTAGTCTGGGGTGCTGGGCGAAGGATATCGCTCGTGGCTCTTCAGCAATTAAGTCTAAAACTCGCCATTGGCTGTGGAGAGAATTATTCCAAGACACTGGTGGCTTATCCCCACGTCACGAGGAGGTAGGAAATGCGGGATAGAGTAAGTGGTGTCTTAGAATATGCAAGACAATTGATGGTTGCGGACAAATACATCCCATCATGTTTACCTTGACGATCGCCACTGAGGAAAATACAAGTCTTTGCAACGTCAATGGCGGACCAATCCCAAGACTCGTATCGAACCGGGGGGATCGCGTCGCGGGAGTTGCAAGATCGGGGGATCGTCACGCAGACGCAAGGCAAGGTTGCTTCCCCCCAAACATATCGTTTGAGACCGCCCAAGCGAAATGTAACTGTGATCCCTGGGCGTCCATAAAACCGCAAACACGCTGGGGGAGCGGGGGTCAACCCCTGAAGGATAGCGATATGGATGAAGTCTCCAAGACAGAAGCGACTGGAGACTAGAGCTAAGGGCGTGACTACGGCGCTGTATGATTTCGAGGACAGACTGATTGATGAGTTGAGTACCGTGAGGCTTGACCGATTTCGTACATGATATGATCATGTGTGGCGGCAAGTCTAAATCCCCAGTTCTTTCAGACCTGCCAAACGGGAGCTACTAGTCTTGGCAGGACATGCCACGAAAGGAGAAAGCGCACAAAACAGACAGCTCTTGATAGTGCCCTATGAGAGACGACCTTGCCTCTTGGCTATGAAAAGGGCCGACAGAGTCAAGCATGACGTCTCGTGGCGGTAGGTTCCGTTCCGTAGCCTACAGTGCCTGTTAAGGCACTGAAGTGACCATGAACCATGGGGGGCCCAGACTCAGTCAGGTCAAGGACGTTTGGATTTGCGGCGACCCAACGTTAGGACGCCTCCACGAGTAGCATGCTGATATAGGGCGCTACTTGGGTATGGTACGACGATGATTCCCAAAACGGAAAGCTAATCGTGGAATCTGGTCGACGTCGGTTTTTATGCACGAGAGGATAGAGTAGAAACAGAGAGAGGCTCATGAACGAAGGAAGTTGAAGGAGTCGACATATATCTTTGATTGTGAATATGTGCGTATTCATACATTGATCGAGCAAGGCAAATGTACACGCGTTTGTTGCAACCCAACCATGTGTTGTGTATCAAACTAAAAATTAGCTCGACGTGACACCGATGACATTCTCGATACTCTCAGAATACCAGGTTCCAATAGTCCGATATATTGGAATGTCCACTCGTTGCGATGTTGCACTTGGACTGGAGGAAGGTTTCTCATGAGTAGCGTGACTTGTAGTCTTGTTGGTGGTAGCTGAACCTTATTTAGATGAGGATATCCTTGATAGAGCCCCTTGTCATTGCTCTCCAATCAAGAATCGCTGTTTTCCCCAGCGCTCTCTCATTACCAGTTTAACGGTACAGTCTATCCAGACTACCCCAACTTGAATGCCGAGATTCAAGACATGGTAAGGTCACCAAGGTGGTATTTTCGCTCCTATGTACCATTCGGCTTCGGAACGAGAATGATCATGTTCCGCGCCCTTCGTATTGGCCACTTGTCTATGTTGTAGTGACATTAATCGATGGTGCGCACCAGAAGATCAGCGAGCTGAATCCCTGATATTGAAGCCTTCCAAAAGAGTGTGCCTTCAAAAATAGAAACTTGTGTCATGACTAAGCGCAAGTTTCCAACATCTTGTCCAGTACTCCCTTCAGAGTGTCGTTCTCTAAAGCTGCAGCAACTCGTTCCTTATCGCCTAACTGCTTGTTGACTTGATCATCTTGGTTGTGGCTGTTCTCTTTGCAGGTAACATCCACACGGTAGTTGGGTGGCAGTGCCTGCTCCAGTCTCACTCGAACTCCCAGCCCGATAACGGTGGCTAGCGAGCAGTGGGTGATGGTAGGCGTGATCTCCACAACCACCTGGACGATGGTATTGGGGTCAGGAACGCCCATAGAAGGAGAGGGAGTAATGTGAATATCAGAGAGGTTAATCACTGACAATTGGCCGAGTGATACCGGGTGCTCTGGATCCGAGATTGTTGAGATCAGATCTGTCCAACGTTAGTGCCATGTCTTGTTAACGTGGATGTGTACTCGAGTCACTTGGAACCCTCACGAGCCCCGAGCCCCAGCGTAAATGCGCACGAAGATACTGGAGTGGCAAATTCACCAACGAAATGACTCAAGTGAAATGGAGAAGGATCATACCATAAATTTCTTGTTCGTCAATAGCTTCGGATGAGAATTCATCCTGCCAGTCGTTCATTCGAGGCCATGCGGCCGGACCTTGACCGAAAGGCCCTGAAAGATACGATGGCTTCGCGAAGATGATATCGTCGTATTTGGAGTCGGGACCCCGACGCGGCTCAGCCTTCTTCTGCCGGGTAGGCAGCTGAGACGCACTCAGGATAGTTGGATTCGCGTTATCCAAGGTTGCCATTGCGATGCAGAACTTGGACCAACTCAATATGCAGGGATCTCAGATTCAGATGGCCAAGGCTTTGAGGCTATTTGGGATGAGGTGACGCGGCAAGGGAGAGAGCAATGGGTCGTCAAATACAGGATATGCAGGAGATGAGATGGTGGAGATGATGACAGGTGCAAAATGTGCTATGCTATTTTTGAAGGCTTAAGGAATTTGTCGTTAATGGACAAGGTTGTTTGTTGCAACGTTCCCAACAACTCAATTCAAGCCGGCTTTTTCAGGGGATTGAATTGGGGGGGGGGGGGGGGGGGGGGTGAATTGAATTAGGGTGTATTTTAAAGGTTAGGCTTAAATTAAATTAACTGACTTATAAGATTTTAGTGTAATAGCTATAAGAAATAGCTTTACCTATTTTCTATAATTAGCTTCTTAAGTAAAATATTACTTCTATTATTTTTAAATTTAGCTTATAATATTAATCTAATAATATTATTTTAGCTTAATTAAATAACTTCTTTATTTTAGCTAATTTAATAAGTATATATAAGATATTATAAGCTATCTTTAATAATATAAAATAGATATATTTATATTAATTTTACTATTTAATTAATTTATAATTAATTTATTTAACTTTTTTTATTAAATATTAAAATAGCTTAATAATAAGTATTTTATATAACTTTATATATTTTATATAAAAGATAATAGAAATATTATTAATTTTATTAAATTTAAAAAACTATTTTATAGCCTTAACCTAGTAATAACTAATAAATAAAACTTAAATATTCTAATAATAGTTATAAAAGTATTAACTATAAAGTCTCTAGCTAAATTAAAATCTTAATAAACTTAATTAATAAAGTTATCTTTAAGCTATAGTATTTTAAGTAACTCTAATTATAATAAATATATTTTATAGCCTTAACCTAGTAACAACTAATAAATAGGACCTAGGTATTTTAATAACAGCTATAAAAGTATTAGCTATAAAGTCTCTAGCTAGATTAAAATCTTAATAAAGTTAATTAATAAAATTACCTTTAGGCTATAGTATCTTAAGTAACTTTAATTATAATAAATATATTACTTAACTAGTTAAAAAGCTATAAAAAGCTTAACTAATAGGGTCTATAACTTCCCTATAACTTTAACCTTTTTTAATCTATTTATCCCTTAAAGTTATCTTAATAATTATAAAATTATTAAAAAATTAGCTAAGCTTAGATTATTTATAAGTTCTTTACCTTAATTATATTAAATTAATAAAGCTAACTTTAATTATAATTAAAATATTAAACCTAAGTAACTAGCAGCTAGTAATTACTATCTATTAATAGTATATATAACTTCCCCTTACTTACTATAAGTATTACTAAAAGGTTTATAATAAAGATATTATAGCCTTTTAATAGTAAGCAATTTATAAAGTAATATAAAAAGAAGTTATATAAGTAAAAGTAATTAGCTATAATAGTTAAATAAATAATTAATTACTTAATCTAGCTATTTTTAAGTATAATATTTTTTACTATTTACTTAAAAACTCTTATTATAGTAAATAGCTTTAAAGAAAGATATAATACTTAATAAATACTTAATCTATAAGTAAAGCTAAATAGTATTTTTATAAATTAAAAAATACCTTTTAGCTTAAATACTAAATTATAAGTATTATTATACTTATTTTTTTATTTTATTTTTAGTTGCTATTAGCCCTGTATGAGGCTATTAAGCTTTTAACTTTTCAATTAAAGGCTTAAACAATAAGGCCCCTATAGTAGGCCAGAATTACAGAAGTTAAAATCAGAGAAGGTTTATCTGCCTCTATTGCGCAATTGCTGCCTTGATCAAGCAGTATAAATACCGCCTGTAGGTCCCTCGGCAGCTGTGTCAACCTTCTTCCTTCACCCCAGCTAAAAGATCTTCAATCGACCCTTGCAACATACCGGGCCTGGTATGCCCATCACAAAGTACGTTCCCCGACCTGTTGGTTACAGTTGCTGACATCAATCATAGCCAATTATTATACTTATAATAATAGTTTCTATTAACTTATAGCTAGAAGATTATTATAGGTAGTATTTAAAGTTTATATATAATAGAATTACTTAGAAAATTCTATAAAGTTAATTATATAAAATAAAAGAAAATTCTATATATAAGAAAGAGTTTATAACTAAAAGTTAAAGAGTCTTTTAATAGGTAAAATAAAGCTATAGTTAATTAAATAGAATTTACCTAACTAAGTATATTTACTCTATAAAATAATAACTAATACTAAGGCAATAAACAGTAGTATTAACAGTAATTCAATAAAGGACTTATAGATTTATAAGTTAGGACCTTTATAGCCTTAAGTTATAGTAATTTTTCCTAACTTATAAGTTAAGGGGTTAGACTTAAATTAAGTTAAATAACTTGAATTATTAGGAATGTTGGTTTGTTGTATGGGGAAGGGATTTAATGATTTGAAGTTCAAAGTGGGAGGGGTAGCAAGTACAAAGTACAGAAGAGTTACTAAGCGCCACATCTGATAAGCCTCGCAAATTGGTGAGGCGCAGCACGGTCCATCGCCAAGTTTGACGACCAATTAATGCTTCACTTCTATCTTTGGCTACAATGATCAACACTCGGTAGATGAACACGGATAGGAGAGATCATCATGTCATCAAAACTTGGCATACAAATGCATTCACGCATGCACACACGAGTTTCTTGAATTTTGTGGTGTTTGTTTGGAAGGTCACTCATCATCAGATACAGGGGTCAAAACGTAGGACGTTGGCGAATAAGCGGTAAAAGCCTTGTCGCCTCGCACCTGGTTACGAGTCAAACACTGGAAAGAAGGCTGGCGGTGTGAGCTGACAACAGCAATTTCCACACAAACTAATAAGACATAACCTCCACTACCTTAAAAAAGGACCTGTCATGGCATGGCTCTTGACAGGTCCCGTCCGTATTAGGGGGTGAGGCTGCGGGGGGCTGCTCAGGCCCAGTCCAGGGAGTGCCGGCCGAGTGAGTTGAGCGCTGGAGTGCGTAATTCTGGAAACTCGGTGGAAGGGTCTCCCATCCTTGCAAGGAACGCGCTTGGAAGCCGCTCAGAAGCGCTGTCCCTGTCGCGATTGGGCGACAGACCATGGACATGGCGTGCCTGAAGTCTGAGCACGAAGGATCGTGGCGCGCGATCTCTCCCCCAATATCGGAGGTGTTTTCTAGAACAGGGTAGCCTCATCGACTTCACGAGATGAGAGAGAGATTCAACACTACACTACTGTACTGTACCCGTACAGTCCGGAAGATGGTCTGCAGGATCCGTTCCCGCTACCACTACCACGTTGTTCAACTACTGACCTACGACCTGTGCTGTGATGTGCTGTTGGTTGTTGGCACATACATAAATTTCACGCTGATCATGACCTCGAATTCTGCTAAAACGTTCCGCGGCCCGATTCGGGTGGGAATCAACCACAACCTCAAGCCCTCTCAAGGTCTTGAATCCAACGCCCGCACTTGTCAGATATTTTTACACAAATATTAGTCAGAACTTCATAATTGAGGATCTTTGCCCACCACACTATAGCCGGCTCAGCTACGGTTACGGAGCGTCTGCTGTGTGCAGGAGGACGATGCAACGATGATGGGGCAAAGATTTGCCCTGGGGTTAGCATGGGGGGTTTTTAGCAGAATGAGGTTCTTGGTTCAAGACGCAGATATGAGCCCTCTGTCGAAGAAATACAGCGAGTATAGTCCGCCAATGAGGAAATAGGATGGCCAGATTCGTAAACCGTCTGGTTTAATTGCCCACATAAGGGACGAGGTTTCGAGCGGAACACGCCGACGAGATATGAATAGAAACGGATTCAGTATAGGATGAGGCATGACGAGTTTCTTGTTCAACTCATCGCGCCGAGAACAATCGCCTGCAGAAAACAAAACAGAGTTTTGTGTCAGAAACATTGAAACCTCTATAGTAAGAGAAACTCAGTCCTGTTTCCGGTTGCCTATTAAACTGTCGGACCGGGTATATCGATAATTCTTCATTGCGAGACTGAAAGGATGAATGAGTGAGAGTGAGTGAAGAGACGGGGATCCCCGTCCCGTCAACTCCGTCGGGGAACTCGAGCCTCGGCAAAGCGCAACCCCACAGGGCATTTAGTTGACGTCTTTGCTTAGAAACGCACAAACATGGCATGTGATATCAAACAACTTGTTGTTATTAGGTGCACCGTCAATGCAATGCAAGCGCAGGCGAATCAATCTCGTGTGCCTCCTGCAGGAGCACCAAAAGCGAAATAGGCCAAGGACTGGAATAACATGGTTCAAAGACACTCACTCATTGAGTACAGTATGGGATAGGTAGTTAGTCTTGTTTCTCTTGCTTAACCGACCTCTGGGAAATGACGCTAGGGGAGAACCAGTTTGAGGACCCAAGGGGAATGGATCATCCTGATGGGTACGGGTTAAATGTAGGGGTCTAGCTTAATGTCAAGAGGTATTTAGTTTGTATTTCTAAATGTAATATCCATCCAACCATCCAAGTCTTGTTGATTGAGGCCCTGATCCAATCGATTTATCCATTGCAGACCGATCCATTGCAGGCCCACAAAAGTTACCTGGTAGTCACGTAACCACGTGCCGCTTAGGCCCTGATCCAATCGATACGTACGGCACACTCGATACGTTACGTACAACCGGGCCTACCTAATTAGGTCATTCCAGCTGGCCTAAGTACACGATTTGACAGGGGTTAGTTATGCAAGCCTGATTAATGTACCTTTGTCGCGCTAGGCCCTGAAAAGCTAAGCCTTAGTTAGGTAATCTGGACCTAGGATGGAAATAGCGAAAAACGCACCAAATAAACACCATCTGTGTCACCTGCTTGTTTTTAACAAATGGTAAAATAAGCGTATGATACACTGATACATCCGGATTGCAAGTTACATGACTACCCCGTCTCGCAAGGTCAGGCCCTGCAGCCTGCACAACCGACCTAATAGGCCTAGCTTGGTACCTATAGGTTATGCAAAGTCACTGAAAAATGTATGGACCGTATCGAGCGTGCCCGTACGTATCGATTGGATCAGGGCCTTATACCTCTTATCCAAACAGATATTCACCCGCTTAGGGTCCTATCTATCCATTAAAAATTGGTGCCAGATTGATTGAATTTTTAACTTACATAAGGCAGACCCAGCTCTTCAGGGTTTAGCGTGATAAAGATACATCAGTTAAAGACCTACAAAAAAGACCCCTCTAGCCTAGGTACTTTAACCCTGTAGAATGCCCTAATTTGGCAGGCCTGCAAGCCACTTTTGGCGCTGTAACGGATCGACTGTAACGGATAAATCGATTGGATCAGGGCCTGATATCACAATCTCCACTGTAAGTGAGTGAGAAACAAAGCCCGCGGAGGAGAATATGATATGTCACGACCAGATCGACAAAGTAGTTTGTAATCGCCCAATTCTCTCCCTCCTTGATATTTCCGAATCTTCATGCAAGTCTGCCACAGACGTATGTGCGTAGTTGACTGGAAATGATTCTCAGTCATTTGGCCCCCGAATTTAACGGCACCTAGGGTATCTGGCGCGTGGCAGATGCAGCGGACAGCAATCTGCACGGGCGATCTTCATGCGACCACTTGGAAAGTCAAGCAACGACAGTCTAGGCAGGTCCTTTTTCTGCCCGTACCTTTTTTCCCATCCACCGCACGCATCGACTCGTCATGGTGGTGGCAAGATAGTATGGATGTATGATACGAGGCGTTCGTCAACGCAACGGCAGAATACAAAAACACTAGTAGAACCGACAGGGTTGGGTAATGTATCCGACGAACCCACACAATGCCACCCTTAGATCACACGGCCTCGCAAAGGAACCAATACGACACGCACTGTAGCTGTGGTTATCCTGTAGGCTGTACCGTAAAGCGATGAGGAAGTTGAGGCATCAAACAGGACATCGTGCGGTTGGCATCCACCCGAATTTGGACTGCTGTAGATTTGGAAAGGTCTCCAGTCTCAAGAACTGTTTAGCATTGGATCTAAATCGTCGTGGGTCACAGAATTTCACATCTGGTTAAGTTGCAAATGGATATGGGATGGCGCTAGTTTGGCCGCGGTGTCGGTAGCTGGAGCTGCCCAGCCTAGGACAGACAAGAAATATCAGGACCGCTATGCTAGGTGATAAAAATACTCGGTCAAGTATTGTGTGGCCCAGAGAGCCCATAAACCAGTTGATTTTGGCACCTGGTTTAACGTCACAAGTTTTACCACACCAAGCCCAGCCTAGCCCAGTCCAGGGCTATGTCAACTCAGATCCAATGGCGGGACATCTGGAAATTCTCCAGGAAGATGAACCCAACATGGAAGGCAGATGAAGTACGTACTGTACAGCCCCCAGGGGCTGCAAATGTGAAATCGGTACAAAGCCCACAGTGGAGATATTGTGGGTATGCTACTGTTATTAGTATAGGTACGTGACTGGGGTCAGTTTTTGTATGTGATAACTGATATATTGAGGTACTAATACTGTAGTTAATAGTCTAATAGAAAGCCTCCTTCCTGGATACATTATAGAAACCAGTCTTAGGTCAAAAGGGATAGCTTTATAAGGAAATCTTTATTAATAGCTTCCTAGGTAGCATTAATAGCTTCCTTTTATTATTAATAATTAAAACTATCTATATTATAATAGTTATCTATCTACATCTCTATTATAGGCTATAGATTTTTAATAGAATTAAGATTAGGACTGTATTATAACTAAGAGAGAAGTCTATAGGGGAAATGCTCCTGCATATAGGTTTTAGTGTAATCTGCAGTATATACATTTGAGTTATCCTGTTAGAAATAGATGTTGTAGCAGCTAGTTAGCTGCTTAACCTGATAGAGGAAGCTGTTAGCATATTTAAGAGGACTGATATAGTAGTTATAGGCGTTATTCAGGATATTAAATCTAAAGATAAAGTTAAAACCCTTCTACTGACTGCAGAAGACTCCTTAGTAATTTATCCTATACCCTAACTATCTAATAAATTAAAAATTAGAAATATCTTTATCCTAATAGATAGTTATAAGGTATTAACTGCTCTTTATATTATAGAAGGTCTTCTTATTTAAAAAGGCAATATAACTGTTAACCTAATTGATAGGGTTAGGGAAAAGGCATAGGGCTTTGTGATATATCTTAAGACGCTCTGCCTGAATTAATAGATTAGTTCTTAGCTTCTTCCCTAGATAATGACATTTAAAACCTAAGAAATCTATTCTAGTATTAATAGCATCTATTCTAATATTATAAAAACCTAGAATAATAGACTAGAAGTCCCTCCAGTTAACCTTACAGTGTAAGGGATGCTTATAGAGCTACTAATAAAGAGTTTTAAGCTGCTTATTATTAAGCCTTTTCTTTTAAGAATAGGAAATATCTTTCTTTAAGGTTAAAGGGTAATTAAAGGAGTACTTAATTTATCTTTAAGTATAACCTATAATATCTTTAATCTTAAAAGCTGTTATTTTAGTATCTTTAAATAAGACTTTATAATAAAAATAATTATTATAAGATAATTCCTTTAACTATTAATTCCTTGCTTAAGGAAGCTCCTAAAGAGGGCTATAGCTGCAGCTGCGGCTTCATTTAGGGGTTAGTTTATCTTAGGGATAGATAAAGCTATCTCTAGCAATTCTCTAATATCCCTAATATCCCCTAAATCTTTAAACTAATCTCTTATCTTTATAGATCTTAAAATCAGTAGTTAAAGTTATTAATAATTAAAAAAATAGCTATAAAAGGTATAAAATTAAAGTAGTTATAGTATTATAATAAAAAATAGATTCTAGCTTTATATAAAGCTGCTAGCCTTATAGTTATAATAACCTTAATTAGCTGCATTATAATTTACATTATTTAATAATAAAAGTTAGTTATAAGATACTAATTCTTTTAAAGTCTTAATTTTAGGTAGAAAAAATAGGTAAAAAAAAGCATTAGTACCTGCCCTTTAACTGGCTAATGAGGGGTAATTTGACCTATTCCGCGGTGGGGTGGGATATGACTGAAAATGCGGAAATGCACATTTGTAACCCCTGCGGACTGTACCGTTCTTGTGCCCTGACAGGGGTCCTTTTGGGGGTCTTTGAGGCCCTTGTGTGCTTGTTGGCATGTTCCTGTCTTATCCCCTAGACGGTCCGAAGGGCACATTTGCGTATTCAAGATCGACAACGGAATCAAATGATACTCCGATACCGTTCTGTCGAATAAGGAAGATAGAAAGAGTGGAAAACTGGAGTGGATACCTAAATGTGCCCTTCGGACCGTCTAGGGGATGAGGGGAGCGAGAAGGGGCTTTCTCAAGTCAAATTGTGACGTTTGACGTTCAAACTGAGATATTCTGACTCGGAATAATCGACGTCGGTTCGGTAGTTGGATAAAAGTCTGTGGGTGGACCATGGTCACTCGAAACGACCAAGGACGGACGGATGAGATCCCAGATCCATGGATATGCCTTATCCCAGTTCTACCAAGAGACGGGAAGTTTATGTAATTGCAAAGTTTCACGGAGGAATAAACAGCCCCCCTTCGAAATCCTGGTTTGGGATCATAGCTAGCTCTCAAAGGAACCTCGGTACACTAACTGGTTGCTTACCTGCCTTTTTCTATCTACTAGGATATAGCTTCGAGCAGCCACTTTGGAGCGTCTAATAGGCTTATCTAGGTAATTACCATGGCTGAAATAGAACTCGCATGGCGGTTTCATTATGACGATCATGCTTGGGGTTGCTTTTATAGTCTTGAATGTTAGTGGAGCGTTTAACCTCATTGCCCCAAACTAACTGATTATGATCAAGAAGCTCATATCCTGAGACAGTAAATATCTGAGAGTCCCGATAATCAAACTAACCAGATTGCACAATTTACAGCAACTACAAATTCGCATGCATGACTGTTGAGACATGGTGGGCCGTTGAGTCGTGATCCTCTTTTCTTGGCCAGCTAGAGGGTCGTCCAGTTATAGAAAGTCATGACTAGAAGATGCAATGATGGCTGAAAAGGGCAGCTTGCTGTTGTATCCAGTCAGGATGCATAGTTGAAGGAGCTTCACTGACTTGAATACCGCACAGCAGAGCCGAGGGGCGACACCTGACACACTAGGCCTAGCCAGGGCGAGCCAGGTAAATGAAAGTGAATGACGAACCAGTAAATCTTGACAACTCAGAGCGCTAGAAGCCGATTAACGTATGTAGACGTGGGTTTGGTTCCGCATCTCGCGTCAGTATTTGTAGCGGATAGCGCACCGTAGTGCAATTCTGTGAGTAGCTAGAGTAGTTCGTTCGCCAAACAAAGGTGAGGTGAGCTGGCGCCCGCAATCTTGAGGTATAAGGCTGCGGAGAGTGAGAAGAGAGTTTCCGGCAGAAGATCATTAGTCCCCTACCGAATACAGTGTCGATATGGAAGACGAAGACACGCCCCCCCTAGAGAGAGAGGCAGAGGTACACTACAGTAGAGAGAGGGATGGCCAGGCCAGGCCAGGCCCATGTCCAATCTCGAAAAGCCTCTTCAGCCCTAAGTGTCAAGTTGAGGTTGCTTCTCCAATGGGTGAGGTGCATGCTGCGACTAGCCTTGCGGCATGGCATGTGCGTGACGGAAGGTGCCTGAGTCCCGCGTATCGCGAACGGTAACTGGAAAGGACGGAAGGAAAAGAAGCGAGAGGGAGCATCTTGCTGTATGAGGTGTTCAAGCAGAGAGCCAGAAGAGGAAGGAAACTAAGGATATGCTGAGGTTCAAGTATCACAAGAGCCGACCAGCATAAGCATCACCACCACCATCAACACTAATCAATTCCCTCACTATCACCACTATCCGGCATCTCCATTTCCGTTCCGTTGTCTGCCTCCATCTCCATCTCCATCATCATCATCGATAGCTAGGTTACAACAAACCGACAACCCAGTGCGAGAGATCTCAATGCACCGTCTTATGGCCTTAGGGCCCCTGTTCTCTCTGTCTCTGTCTGGAGAGGCTGGCACTGGATACTCCCATGAAATGCCTGTCACACATCCACATCCACATCCATGAGACGGGATGACCCCCCCTCCCCCCTCCTGCAACCTCCCAAGCGTTCAAGTCATAGGCCCTTGGCCGAGTACATACATACAGTACGCGCGATGAGTCTGTGACAAGCGAACAGACAGACAGACAAGACGCATGCAGCAGACGCATGCAGCAGACGCAACGCAACGCAACGCAACGCACGCAGTGCAGATGCAATGATGCAGTGCGGTGCAGGCCTGGCAGATTGGATTGGAGACAAGGCAGAGAATCAATTAGTTGATCAACAAGTAACGTACCGTACCTTGAACAGCACAACCCCCTTGTTGGGTCCCAAGTCTCGGCATACGTTTCATCAGAGCTCCTCAAAGCCATTGTCTTCGATTGGATACACACGCGACTCTGCCGTTCGGGAATTGATATCTTGAATTTTCTGCTGTGCTGTGTTGCTGACTGTGGCTCGCTCTCGCGGTTCGGAGCATTCTTCAAGTACCGTAGGTACGTGGCTACTAAATTATCGCCCTCGCCGTGTCCGCCCGTTGAGAAGGGAACTCCATTCGGTATTTCATCCTCACTCGAATGTCATCGAGTCTTCTACTGCTTACACACTACAATGCATTGAAATCATCAAAAGTCCGCTAATGCCGCAACAGAACAGAGACCCCCCCGGCTCTTATTCTCCAGCTAAACTAACAATTAAAGCACCACCACATCCAATCCTCCACAATTCAGTTAACTTAGTCCAAATCCATCTGATCCAGTACGTACACACACTTTCATTGCAGAACATCTCGCAGCAAAGGACCCCGAAGGAAGCACCAGATATCCACTGCCACTCACTCCCTCACTGACTGACTGACTGACTGACTGCCCTGCCCACACTTCACGTCGTCGTGTGTCTTCTGTAACACGCCGTCCACTCGGGCCGGTGCCCATAGCCGGTCCTGGGAGCTTTGGCTTTTACTGTCTTGATCAAGAGTATCCAAATCAGTTCAAACAGCAACATACGGTACTGGAGTCGCCCCAGTACGGTACCTGCTGGCTCTAGCTCTTAAGTTTCTAGGTTCTGGGCCTTCATCCCACACCCACGACGCCGCTTTTCCTTACCTGCATCTCCCCCCAAGCCCCCTCCCCTAGCCTGCTGTACCCATCTCCATCTCCATCCCATTCCCCTCCCCTGGTCTCCTGTCCTGTCCCGCCCCTGTTAGTTGAGCCCTGGGCTTGTCTTGTCTTGTCTTGTCCTGTCGCCCTGTTGTGATCCAAATAACGCCAGCCCGAAACTCTCCACCATCTGCTCGTCACTAGTCTCTAGTGTGGTGAGGAGGGACTGACGGTCAGGCAAAGCATCCCAGGCAGGGCTCATAGCACAGGCCATACGCAGACAGATCAGGGCACTCACTCACTCTACTCCTCCAAGACAAGTCCCATAGGCCAAGCTTTCCCCGATACATATTATAACATCACACCCATGTTTTGATGCCGCCCTTGGCCCTGCCCTGCAAAAGCAAAGACGAAATAACTAACAAGACCAAGACCAAAGAGAGACAAAGTCAAAACTCAAAGCCACACGCAGTGGCTCTAAACACCCGACTCTACGGTTCACTTTAACTCCCACTACCTTGGTCTAAGCTTTCCAAGACACACCATCATCTACATACATAGTAGTACAGTACCCCGACACGCCCCTACTAGCCAGCCCAGTTCCAGCCTGTCCAGTCCAGCCAGTTCAGCCAGCCAACTCGATTTATTCTAATACTGGACGTCTTTTAGCTGGTCTAGCTTTCGTACATACCATACAATATCTCTTGTCTGTCTGTCTGTCTCTGTTGTTGTGGATTTCGCCTCCTTACGTTACGCTTTTTCTCTTTTGCACGACAAATAGTTTATATCTCTTCCTACTTTACTTTACCTTACTCTACTCTACCCAACGTCGCACACCTCCATTGCCTTGTCGCCCCGACTTGGATCTTGACCTTATTTACCGCCCAACGTTAGCCCATCGTTGCTTGCTTTTGTCGCCCACCGTCACGACATTGTCCCCACGAGCATCCCTCCACCCCGCGATTCTCCTCCCCATCGCGCGCAAACTCCCAAACTCCGAACATCTACCTATTTACCATTTACTCGATCTGTTGTGACGATCTCCCGACTCTCGTTTATCTGAATTTGCGAACCGATTTTTCATGTTGACCGCCGTCATCGTCAATACTCGACGTTCTTAAGAGGTACAAACCTCGGAACTATACTGTACTGCTTATAATGTCAAACGACGACACTACTGTTCGCCGAATCTTACCACAACAATCCCAAATGAATTCCTTTTCCTTTGCGCCGCAGCAATATACGCAGCGCGAGACCCAAAAGAGTGCGTGGGAGCAAATACAGCATATTCATGTGCTATTTTGACCTGATCACTAACATGCGTGTAGACTATGTGTTCGTTGACGAGCACAACCGCCATAAGCGGTTGAAAGGTATAATTACCCTTAAAGGTACAAACTTAATAATGGCATGCTAAGACCACAGCAGTTATGAGGGCTTGCGAAGGTTGCAGAAGACGGAAGATCAAATGTGACGCTGCGACTACAAACACATGGCCATGCTCGGCCTGCATAAGACTCAAGCTTCACTGCGTACGGCCAAATGGCTTCGATGGAGCCAACGACTCGACGACTTATGACACAACACCCATGAACCCTTCAGATCAGTATCAGCAAATGCCAATGCAACATCAAGTAATGAACCCAGGCGCAAAGATCTCGCCAGCTGCTATGTACGGTGCTCCTCAGCAAGGTTACCCTGACCCAAGTGCCCAATATCAGCATGTTCAGTACGATACTTCTCAGCAACCTGGTGGCATGCCTTATGGTGCTGTTGCGCCTTCCGGTTCAATGATGGAACAGCATTATGCAGGCCAGAATGTGTTTCCCACTCCTCCAATGCACCAGCCACCACCACCTCCTCAAGCTCAGCAGCAACCCTCCCCAGAGGCCTATTCACCTGGAGAATATCAACATCATGACCTTGCAGATCTCTTGGGAACGCTCAAGGTCAATGAAACTGGCACAGGTAGGGCTTATAATACCCATGCTCACTCACCCATATAGTTACTGATGTCCATATAGCTCCATATCTCAGGAACAAGGCATCGTTCAGACGTGAAGAGGAACCAGCTATTGAGGACGATGAGGAGTTCCCGGCCAATTTACCTAAGCCTACACCTGGTCACAAGATTCGCATACCGCCTGAGTTAATGCCCGATGACGATACAGCACTCAATTATTTCGACCTTTATTTCACACACGTTCACCCTTACGTTCCTGTGTTATGCAAGACGGTCTTCTACCAACAATGGAACACAGATCGAAACGCCATTTCGCCTTTGATTCTGGAAGCTATCTTTGCTATGGGTGGACGTTTGGCCGAAGACCCGGGCGAGGGTCAACAATGGCTTGCCCTCGCTTCCCGTAAGTGCTGTCAATTTGTACAAAGAGAATTGTGACGTTGCTTACACAATTTAGGACACGCCGATTCTTTCATGGACATTCCACGTCTGAGCACCCTTCAAGCCCTGCTTATGATTCTCAAGGCTCGCGAAGCTGCACCCAAGCGAGGTTACTATTATCGTTCTTGGATGACTGTTGTACAGTGTGTTCAGATGGGCAAGGACCTGGGCTTGGATGAGCATTACGAAGACCACCAAGCTGGTATTTCTTGCGAGTTCACCCCGGTTGAGTGCCAACTTCGAAAGCGATTATGGCAGCTGGTATTTGTCTGCGAGGTCATGGTTGGAGCCCCTCAAGGTCAGTGACAATTGCGTGGATGCTGTTGTGTTGATGGCTAACACAAACAAGGACGACACGACCACGCAGTGAAACTTAACACAGTGGATTTTACCCCTGCGAGACCAGTTCCAGGCTGTGAAGAATCCGAATACCATATCTCACGCAATTTCAGCTACTTCTCTCAGGTTGTGCGAACTGTTGCTACCATGAGCAAAGTTTACACAAGACTGCGAAGACGAAAGGATTGGGGTGTTGACCCTGAATTCCAGCAGTTGGGACAAAGCTTCAACACTTGGCTGACCGAGCTACCTCCGGATCTGGCCATTTCGTTCCCACCAGATGGGTCGCCTCCTTGGATTCCCTCGCACTTTATTGGAAACATGCACGGATACTATTACCTGGCCATGATTCTATTCCATCGACCTATTCTGTCATTCCTTGACCCCAATTCTCCGGATGGACAATGGAAACGCCATATGATGATTTGCTACAGCTCTGCCAAGGCATTGTGCCGTCTTCAGGAGGCAACTCTCAACTCATTTGGACTTACTGGACTCCAGTGCATGCAGCGAGGCTTCAGTTTCTCTCTTTACGCAGGCCTGTCTTGCATCGTCATTCATCTGGTAGGTTTTCGAAGAAGATATTCGTCGACATAAACTGACTCATCTTCAATAGGTTGCAATTGTTTCACCAGACCCCGAGTTCAACACTGATGCTCGCGAATACTTTACGAGGCACATGAGGGTGTTGGAGAAGGTGATGGGAGCATGGCCGATGCCAGAGTTGGAGAAGCAGATCAATGCACTCCGAGATGCTTTCTCAGCAGATGTTCGAAAGCCATTCGTCCTGAAACCCAGCTTTCCCTACGGCAGCCCTCACCCTTCCAGCCACTCCAGCCCTCCTCGTGGTAACGACTCATTCCGACCAGTAATCCACCGGACAGGGTCCATTGATCAACATTTGGATACACACGGTGCTCAACAAGTCAGTTATACCAACCACCCCATTACACCTCCTATTTCCGCGGGCCCTTTGGACAGCAAAAGTGACTCCCCAGCTGTACAGTCGCTCGTCATGATGTCGTCAGGATCGCAGGCTCCTGGGATGCCCCAGAGTATGTCGATGACGGACCAACCCGCATGGAATCCATCGCGACTATTTGAGTAAGTTGAAGCCTCTTCTCCTCCTGTCATCTACAATAGCAGCTCGCTAACTGGTCCATAGACAATGGAACACCACATTTGGTACGCCTGCCTCTCACACACAATCCAGCTCCACCCCACCTCACACGAGCCCTCTTAACGCGTCGTCCTCAGGTGCCACGGAAGTTCCCACTATCCAGGATATCCAGGCAGTTCAAGCTTCAATGCCTGCTGGATCGCATCAAATCTCGCCATCTCAGTACTCGTCTGCACCGGTGCCAAACTTTGTCACCCCTGCTATGTGGCAAGAGTCGGTTGCAAGCGTGTACGAGGGTGGGTTGAAGCGTGCTTGGGGCCAGTGATGAACATACACTGATGAAAGGATGCTATTGCTGATTGAGCTATCACTCCTCCAGGGTGAATACTCCTGAAGCTGGTTCCTACTAAGCGAAAGGCGATCTGTCAACGAGCTCTGTGCTGGACTTGGTTACAGCAACAGAGCTCCTATTGATAAATCTGCTAAGGACATGGCCCTATCAAGTTATCAGACTTGTTGCAGTCCTAGATTACATGTTCCGTCATGGACAGAACTTGATTACAGCCAGAAGGAGGAAGGGCTTGTATTATTGTATAGAAACCGGTTGATTACGATGGTTTGACAGGATTGACAAGAACATATAACGAGCCATGATGGGGGCGTTGAGAATTATTTAGGCCCACAAGCAACAAATGGAAAGGGCCCGTACCTACTATGAGGTGCGTTTGTTTCGGTTGGACAGGCAGGATCCATGTACCAATATTTGTCTACGTGATTGACGACCTGGAAGGCTTCTGGCGGAGCATTGGGAACAAAGGAAAAACAGAAAGGAGTCATGCTTCTGGATTGGTTCTATTTGATATGCAACGTATAAATATCATGGTTGCGTGTACTGGGCGCATTTTTTGAGAGCTTGATTATTCTATCCTCATCTAATGGTGATATGTGTGCTATTGAGGTGACGAACATGTAGGGGTGTGTTCTTGACTGGGGTCGTGATACGAAGTCTTGAGTTGATGAATCAGACTTGCCATTGGACGTCGATCAGCGCAAGGGTCAACTTCATATATATTAATTTTCCACATGGAGACTATGCCCGTTGCTCCGAAGCAATGGTTCCCGCGTTACCTGTTCATCAATTCATTGGGCCATGTTGTCTGTTTCTTTACGAGAGACTAGGCTTGTAATACTAACAACGAGCGAACCGAAGAACATTCCCGTTTCCCCGATATATCGTACATACATGGTAGTACAGAACCGGACAAACGGTTCAAATCGAGACATTCCCCTTATAAGGTGACGCAGCTTTCAACGCTCTATTGTCAATGCGCTCCTTGATAACATCCCAGATCCAACCATCGACCTTGTCCGTCTTCTTCTGATACCGGACCCGCGTCTGCGGCCTCTTGTCCTGCACGTAGAACTTGCCGATGGCACGGAACATGTACCACTTGCGCCTCGCGTTCTCTTCCTTTGTGTCACGGACATAGTTGATGAGGCCGAGGCGGCGTCGCACAGGGCTCAGATCACCGGCGTGCATGCTGCTGTAGCGAGGCTTGGAGATGGCGCTCATGGTGGTCAGGGTGAGGGGCGTTGTGGGAGGGAGGTTCTTGATGAAGCGCTCTAGGATGGGGCGTGATGTTCGGGCGTAGGGGGGGAGGTGGACGTGGATGTGGGTTACGAAGGGGGAGGTTATGTAGGTGACGAATAGGACGGGGATGATGCCGCACAGGACGACTTGGTGCTGTTAGTTTGTGATTTGCTGTGAGGGTGAGTGAGATAGGACATACCGCCTGCGGTGAGCAGTTCGGGCTTTTCAGCTTTGATGTAGCTTGGTGCTACGATACAGCAGAAGAATGCACCGATGAAAAGTGTTGTGATTTTGAGCATGGCCATGAATGTGATGCGGCCTGTTCCAGCATGATATATGATGAGTTTCTCAGGGAGTTCTAAGCAGAATCAGCTACCATTCGTCTAAACATCTCAAGATTGAACATACCAAACTCCTTTCCATCTTTAGAAGCAGCTCTGGCTTGTCGCTTAAGCTCGTCTTCAAGCTTAGTGGGCTTCTTGGCTGTAGGTTTGGCGTAGCATCTCACTTGAGCTTGTAGAGATTTTTGTAGTGAGCGACGAAAGTTTCGCGGGAGGATTGAGGATTGAAGAGGTGTTGTTTGACGGGCGAGAGAGGTCAACTGAGTTGGCCGTAGCCTCGGTATTATCAGTCTTAATTGATGCATTGTGATTGATGTGAGTTATGGCGTTTATGAGAGGCTCATGTGAACGATGTCAAAAACTGATGGTAGTGGGGAGACGCGCTGAGTTTGAAAAGATTAATACAGGGTAGAAGCCGTTTTGTCACCACAAAAATGACCAACTCGGAATATTTTGGTGAGAGCTTCAATTGTCTATAGTTATCATGAATTCATTCATTCTATTTAGAGCTTATAGCTTGTACGTTTATTCTCTGATTCGAGTCAAACGACATTCTTCTGTAGCCACTCAATCCACTGCTCCTTTGTCCATCCAGAGCTGACGTCCTGCACGACACCGTCAAACACAGCAGTGGGAGTGACATGCACACCGATCAAACGGTTCATCTTGGTGATAACCTTGACATCGTTGGTGACCTTGTTACCCGCATTCAGCGCCCCATCCTCACCGGGCTTGTCAGAGATCACAAGCAGATCAAACACCTTGTCCGCATCAACGCCAACCTTGGCCGCAACCTTTGCCAAACGACGATACGTATCATTTCTCTTCTCATTCACAACGTTGACATCAAAGTAATCCTGCTGCTCGTCAAACAGCACAGCGCTAAACTGCCAGAACTTCTCAGGCGCAAGACGAAGAACAGCGAGAGCAGCTTCGTGCATGAGCGTGGAAGATGGATGCCATGGCTGGATCTGCTGGCGGAAGATAAAGGTGAGGCTGGATGCCCAGGCGGGGTTGGCTTTGATGGCGGGGATCACGTCGTTTTGCAGGGTGCGGAAGATCTTGGCGGAGAAGGGACAGCAGTAGTCGAGGTAGAACTCGAGTGTGTGAGTTGTGTGAGCAACAGCTGAGTCGGAGGCCGGAGGGTGCGCGAACTGGAGCTTCTGCCCGGCGAATTTAGGAGGAAGAGCCATGTTTGAAGTATCTGAGATGCTGATTTAGGTGAGTTGGGAGAAGAGATGCTGTGTTTTTTGAGGTTATCACAGAGTATAAATGAGGTTGTATTCATGTGAAGAAGGATGATGCAATTGCGCAGCGTCATCGCATCACGTCTTATGTAATCGCAGCTCCATTTCGTATATGATCCTAGATAAGACCCATATCGTTAAACTTTCTTACCTTGATGACTAGATTATTATTTTCGTCGTCTTTTTTACTTGAATCACTGTTAAGAAGCTTAAGGTATGCTTGTTCTACAGTGCTGATTATTTACAGCCTAACGGCTCAAACACAACAGCCAAGACTCTTGTCGATCATAGCAGACCAGTAATATATGGGTGGGAACAAATACAAGACCAGACGCATCATCGATGTAACAATTGGCAGTCTCATCGTCACTTGGGCCTCATTTCTCTCCCGGAAGTTTACCGCATGTGAGTGCGGTCAAGCTGCAGGGAGTTGCAGTAGTTATCTTGGGACCAGTGATGAGACATGCTTGTTAGTGATAGCTCAAAGCTATTGGGCCATTCGGCTTTCACCTCGATTCACCGAGTTGACATGCAAAGTTATACGGCATAGACATGGCGTGCCAAGACGGGGAGGGCTGTAATTCTCTGCCGGTGTTTGGCTTGGTTCGATGAAGCGTATTCGATCGTATTCTTGTGGGGCAAAGAGAAAATCTAGACTTTTTCTACCTTTTCATGGGTAAGAGTTGAGATTGTCTTGTGATCAAGTGATCAATAGTTTGTGGATATTCTGTTATTCATGGATCATAGGTAACTACGGAGGTCTCCCGAGCTCTTGAGCCGCCCGCTCGCATGCTTCTTCCGGCCGATGACCGGGACCCAACGGAGGAGAGAGACTGCGGGGATGAGGTACAAGGAAATGCTCGTGGTTTTCCGTATTGACCCGTGTATCTCGAGGCACGAGCCAATCAAGATAGGCTGAGTCAATGTCTTGGGCTGCTGGTCACGCGGGCGAAGCCGGGGATCCCAAGACTAAGACAAGACAAGAAAAAAAGTCTTTACCTGATCGGGGCTGTCATGGATGCCACCTCCCCCAGTTTCTGAAGCAGGTGAGTGGAGTTTAGCGGCTGTGTTCTGCTTATCCAGGTGCCTTTAACCCTTTTGTCTACCGACCTGATGGTTAGATTTAAAGTAGTACACTACGCGATAACTCTATTCTCTTATATCTCCGTCATCGCATCAATTCCAATTCCCCCAAAACCTTTTCCGTATTGTAACGTATTCACTGCAATTATCCAACTCTTCCAACATTGATTGAAAATACTCCGTTTGACTGTAATCGGCCGAGACTTTGTATTCGTGGCCTTTTTGCCCGTGACGACAAACAAACTTTACTGGTACCTTTTCAAACAGCCGCCTCCCTATCAAACGGACCTCCTCTTCAACAAAGTTAGGGCTGAACTCATCATCCTTAAAAGGTCCGACAAAATGATTTGCCTCTCCAAAGCAGACGAGTCTTTCTATCAGCGCTTGACTTGGAATCAAGCTCCTTCTCCCCTGGCAGCCATGAATACCACGCGTCAGGATCTCAATGGCATCTCCAACCTGCGCGAGCATGTTGATGCTGGGCAGGATGACGGAAGTGGAGGCACGAGTGGAAGTCTATTGAATTCGCACGATGAAAGTAATCAAGCGGGGAGTCATCCTACAGAGCCCTTCCTGGGCTCTGAAAAGGATGCGGGACGACTGTCCCGTATCTCGGGTATGTCTGAAAATCTCATGATCATCCCTTGTCATAATCCACATCTCAGTTCAGTTCAGTTCAGTTTCATTCCCCAATACTAACTTACCCTCACCAGGACTGTCCTCGTATCTCAAGACGGTAGATGGTGGTGATGACCAAATCCGTCTTCATCGAGGCACCCTCTCGTCATGTGCCTCGCACATCTGGAGCTGGACCGTCTGGGTCCTCTCTGTTCTTGTTGTCTCGACGATCATCTCATCCTGGAACTCCCCTGCCTCTGCACCTGCTGCCATGACTTCAACCCCCAAGGCCCATGAATCGATTCCTGTTCAGGTCTCGCCTCTCCGCAAGCGAAGCACCTGCGAAACTGGAGGTGTCAACAAGGCTGAATACAACACTCCTCTCCATGTTGGAGCCTTGTTCATCATCCTGTGCGTTTCGACGCTTGCTTGTGCTTTCCCTATCATGGCTACCAAGTTCCCAGGTCTGAGGATTCCGACTCGTTTCTTCTTCGCTGTACGCCATTTCGGTACTGGTGTCCTGATTGCTACGGCTTTTGTCCATTTGCTCCCCACTGCTTTCATCTCTCTCGGGGACCCTTGCTTGAGTAGCTTCTGGAACCAGGACTACCCTGCCATGCCTGGCGCCATTGCTCTTGCTGCCATTTTCCTTGTCACTGTTATTGAAATGGTCTTTCACCCATCTCGCCATGTTTCACCTGCTGAGATCACATCTGGAAGCGATAGCGATGCCAGCATTGTTGGCAACTCTAACAGCGGCGGGTGCATGGGAGGCACAGGCATGCTCCCCATCCGGGATATGGGACCTATTCGTGGACGATCCTCTAGCATTGGCCAGGGACTTTCTGTCCTGAACAGCAGAGATGAGCGATTGGAGAACTTGGATGAAGAAGCTTGCGAAGATGACGACAACGCCCAATCTGGAAGAAAGAACCTCGAGGAGACGAGCCTCGAGGCTGTACAGATGCCAACCTTGACCCCAGAGCAGCAGCAACGTAAGGAGCTTCTCCAGTGCGTCTTGCTCGAGCTTGGTATTCTCTTCCACAGTGTCTTCATTGGCATGGCGCTCAGCGTTTCGATTGGCAATGAATTCATTATTCTACTCATTGCCATTGTCTTTCACCGTAAGTTGGCATATGATGTTGGTGGCTTTGGACTTGGGCTAACACGACTGTAGAAACCTTTGAGGGATTGGCTCTGGGCTCACGAATCGCTTCTATCAAGTGGCCTCAAGGCAAGATGCAGCCTTGGTTCATGGCCCTCGCCTATGGATGCACGTGAGTTTTGAAGCTATCACTCGTGCCGTATCATCCACTAATATTGACAACAGTACTCCCCTGGGACAAGCTATTGGTCTTGCTACCCACACTCTCTACAGCCCCAACTCCGAAACCGGCCTCATTGTCGTTGGTGTCATGAATGCCATCTCGGCTGGACTTCTCACCTTTGCCTCACTGGTTGAGCTTCTTTCTCAGGACTTCCTCAGTGACGAGAGCTGGCGATTCCTCCGCGGCCGCAAGCGTATCTACGCTTGCCTTTTGGTGTTCTTCGGGGCTTTCTTCATGAGTCTTGTGGGTGCTTGGGCCTAATTGACTGAGTGCTTCACTCAAACCTGACATGCGTGCTTGATGCTTCAGGAATGCCATGTTAGGATACGATCCTTTGTGATCCTGGTCCCCCTTGCCAGTTGTATGGCCGAATTATTGGTAATCTTATCGATCTTTTCTGCATACATCGGTTCAGGACCATTCTTTTCTCTTCTTTTCTTGGCTGATAGTGATTGGGTTATTGTAAAGCCGGATACATTATCATCTCTGCCAAGGTTCCGTTTATGTTTCAACGACCATGCTGCCTTTTTACCCTACTAGAGTAATATCTAAGTAGGGTCGTGGAGTACAAATCACCCTCCTTATAAGTATGCTACAAAAGAGAAAACAAACATCTTGCTATATGTCATATTATGTAGGCTGTCAGGACTGTTTTGGATTAAGCTTAAAATGCACACACTCATTGAACAAATCACAAGAATAATTATTCTCTCAAAACAACGAGACGTGACTTAAAACTGCATCGTAAGATTTTGTATTTACGTGTGAACCAAGCTATCATGAAACAGTATTCTTATCAACAATACCCCGAGCAAACTCTCCGAAAGTGAGGTGCTGCTTGATATCCACCTCTTCACCCAAGTTAGGCTGAGTAAACACCGCCAACGTGTTACGCGCGATCTTTCCATCACTAACACTAGCTCTCACACCCCTGACAAAGTGAGGCACAGCCTTGAAGCGACCGGCAGTAATACGCTCAAGAGCCTCACCAGTCTGGAAAGCGATGCAATCGCGAGGAATCTTGACCTGAACTGTCTCGCCTGTACGAGACTTGATATACAGACCAGCTGAAGGATCAGGGGATGAGGGAAGCTCGTCAAGGGGTGGAAGTGAAGCACCGTTTAGGTTTGTAACTTCTGGTACAGCGGGACTCGTCTTGTGTTCGTCGATAAACATGGCTGATGTAAGACCAGTCAAGCATCCATGGTCCAAATGCGTAGCACACCAATCATCCTCATCACCGCCATTGGCAGCAGGGTCGTTTTCTTGAGGGTAGTAGTGCAGCAGACGGGCCTTGGTGGTGCTAGAAGTGCTGACAACATGCTCTAGGTATCCAGCTGGATAACCTGGGATATCCTCTTGAGCAAAGCGATCGCAAGCGCGCGCAACAAGGACAGCTACGTCGATGATGAGGCGGCATAGCGAGGTGACAGAGGGCTTGAAGCCTGGAAGGACATTCTCTGGTGGCCATACGTTGGGGGCGAGATATTCGGGGAATGTTTCAATGGAGAATTCCTCAGTGGGTTTGGCGCATTCGAGAGATGGGTCGATGTAGAATGCACAGTTGGCGTAGTATGAGCCCTTGAAGGTATCGACTTGGCCATTTTTGAGAGTCTCTTTTCCAAGGGACCAGCCAGTCAGATATTTAGCTCTAGCGTTCTCAAGTTTCTCTTGAATTGTGTTAGTGAGGGCTATTTAACAGTATCATGACAACTTACCAAGTTCTTCCTTGGGGAGGTTGCCGAGATATGAAGCGTAAGAGAGAGCTTGGTGTCTCAATTCGGGGAACTCTTTGGGGACGTCTTTTACGACGAGAATTCCGAGAGAATCAGGACCAAAGGCTTCTTTGAGGGTTTCAAAAGGAATGTTGCCTGTGAATTGTTAGACTCTGCTGTTTTATAGGACGAGGGAGATTCATCATGACAGCGGCGCTACCTTATCATGGATGAATGTAAGAGGTACGTACCATCCTTGAGGTCCCGGAGCGACACAGAGACAGCTTGAGCTTGGGCAACCATTTTAACTCAGATACAACAACTAACGACTCAACTTATACGACAGATAAAAAAATAAATGGAGTCAGGGAATTATTCTCATCTTTTTATTTCTTTTTTCTCTTACAGAGGTTACCATAAGTTGCGGGGGAAGATCGATTACATAACCAATCACCTTCCCGAACAGCTCAGTTCCCGTAGTGGAGCTCGCCGTATCCCGGCGTTGACCGTCGGCCTCAACCTCCCTGTAAACTACCTACCTAACTACATCATCAAGCTAAACCTCGAATATCCGATCATGGTCAAGCCATTGACATTCAAAGGCGACAAGAAGGTCAAGAAGCGCAAGCGAGCAGACCCCGAGAAATCTCAACGCGATGGCGTAGACGACGAAGCTGGGCAGTTGCAAAAGACGGGCGAAGAGGCAGAGAATGACGACAGTTGGGTTTCTGCTGAGGCAGCGACTGATGTTGTTGGGCCGATCATGATTGTTCTACCGACGGATGAACCTTCGGCGCTGGCGTGTGATACGACGGGAAAGGTGTTTACGATTCTGATTGAGAATATCGTTGATGGGAATCCTTCGACGGCGGAACCGCATGATGTGCGACAGGTCTGGGTCGCGAATCGCGTTGCTGGAACAGAGAGCTTTCGCTTCAAGGGCCATCACGGAAGGTAAGTTAGCATTCTCATCTACAACTATACCGGTAGCTAATGCGCAACACAGATACCTCTCCTGCGACAAAATCGGCCTCCTCTCAGCCACCTCCGAAGCCGTATCCCCCCTCGAATCCTTCAACGTGATCCTCACCGGCGACACACCCGGAACCTTCCAACTACAAACCCTGCGCGACACATTCCTCACCATAAAAGCACCCAGCAAAGCATCCTCCAAAGCCGTAGACGTGCGCGGCGACGCAGACGCCATCTCGTTTGACACGACGTTCAGGATAAGAATGCAGGCGCGGTTCAAGCCCAAGCTGCGTGCGTCCAAGGAGGAGAAGGCGTTGGCGAAGATTAGTCGGAGGGAGTTGGAGGATGCGGCGGGGAGGAGGTTAGATGAGGATGAGGTTAGACGGTTGAAGAGGGCGAGGAGGGAGGGAGACTATCATGAGGCGTTGTTGGAGATTAAGGTGAAGAACAAGCATGATAAGTTTAGTTGAGGGTACAGGTTTCACGGAAGAAGACAATATGGGGATATAGGCGACTCAAATCAGAGGCTACGGTTAGTATTGATGCTTACAGTTCCTGGTGCTTTCAGCTAACGCCTTGTCTGAGCAAAGGCCCCCAGCAGCTCGCTCAGCGTTCATGAATTCAAAAGTCAGGCGGGCTTGGGTGGCTCGGTCGACGAAGATTACTGCTCGTACTTGAAAACAGATCAAGCGTGCTTTGGTCGAAGCTTATAAAGCCAAGGGCTCACATCAAATAATATATAATGAAATTGCATCTTGAACAGAAGATACCATTCCTTCATGATTCGTCGCTGTTCCTGAACAAATAAGGCACTCAATAACATGTCCTCAGCCAGGATATATCAGAAGTAGCCATGCCGCATAATTTGATCGCTTCATTGTTTATTCGTTTGATCTTTATCCTTCCTTAATTGGGCCTCCAAGCCTTGACATTTCCATCCTCACCAGCAGTATACACCACATGGGCCTCGTCAAAGAAGCAGAAAGACCTCACAATCTCTTCCCCATGAGCACCAGGCAAGCCAACACTGTTCTCCCGATCCAGCGCCCATCCCTCGCCATTGGGATTCTTTGCAAGAAAGACAAGCTCAAATCCTTGCTTACTACACAACGTTAGCATCAATTTCACAAAAGGGGGGGAGTGTAGTCTTACTCTTGAGCTCCAGCACCGAGAATAGCTCCGCTACCATCCATCTTGGGCGTAATATCAGCGACGTACTGACATCCTAGAACAGATCTCATATCGCCAAAGTCCTGTACAGCATCGCCGTTCGCACGCTCCTCGCTAACATCATAAAGAGCACAGCGCTCATCGTGTGAGAGAGCAGCTACTTCTGTCGCTGAGAGCCATGCAGCGCGGTGAATAGAAGCGTCGACATTGCAGGTCTGCACTGTGAGATCGTCTTCATCTGCGACGCGGGTGTCGTACACGTTGACGAGACCGTCTGTTGAGCCGGAGAGGAGAAGAGCTGGGTTGGAGGGGTTGAAGGATAGGTCTGTTACGTCGTCGCTGTGGACTTCTTGGTAGTGAGCTTTGGATGAGGGTGTTGAGCGGACGTCCCTGGGATCGTTAGAGGGGAGCTTTGAGTAGTAAGGAGGGAGTTTACCAGAGATGGATTGATGCTGTGTGGTTTTGGAGTTCTGTTCCTACGGCGATGGTCTGTGTATCAAGACTACAGGCCATAGATAGAATGGGAGCTTGGCTAGCTACACTCACAATCAGCAACTCTACTACGGACTACTTCATCTGTCACTCACCTTGAAACTGCACAACATTCGCCCCCTGTCTCAAATCCCACACTCCAACAGTTCCATTCTCACCAGCGGTACACACAATAGAAGCATTGCTATCAAACACCTGCAATGTGGTCAAGTTGCCGTGCGGAGTGGGAAGACGACGCAGCGGACCTGCTGAGAGACGAGTTGGGTCGAGAACAGAGAGGAACTGGTCTGATGAGATGGAAGCGAGACCAACAGATGTCCTGTGTATGTCTAGGACGTATACGTCTCTGCCGAGGGAGAGGCCGTCGGCGCAGTTGAGTGTGTACATGATGGCTATGATGAGTGTTAGTGAGTTTGAAGATGGTATGTGAAGAATTTGATGAGTTCGAATAATCGTCAAGCGTAACATCCTGGGGACTGAATGTATAAGGTAGTGTCTTATTTAAGCGTACCTTGAATTTCAAATTGATCACTATTATTCTTGAGTCGGGTTCATATGAGTCTGGTGATATTGAGATTCAACTGCTAAAGATTGAAGTCTTCAAAGTCCCACTTTTCGTTGTGAATGGCGGCCTCGATAACTGAATATTGCCCAACTTTGGGCTCAGATGCCCAGAATTTCAGACTCGCAAGAAATCAATTCGATATTGCTGATCCTAATACATTTTTCGTATACTATGTCTGATGCTTTCATACAAGCGCAAGTCACTTTGAGGACTTTGTTGCACTATGCTATCAACAGTCACGCCTAAACAGGGACAACCCATGATGCTAATATCTCTGGTCTTACATATATTTTACAATTATTATCTAACGCTCATATTTGGTACAGTGCTCCGTCTATCGTCAAGCATACGAAAACCAATCGCATCCGCAATTGCCAATTCCAAGGAGAAGAGTTCTTATTTCACCTCCTCCCCTATAACGCCAAAGTCATCTATTTCCTCTCCGTTGTTTTGGGGGTATTTCCTTTTCCCATCCTATTCATCTTTGTTCATCTTTCATCACGAACGATCGTTGGAGCTGTGAAGACGTCGCTCGTTAACTCCGCGGAACGCTCGCTTGCCTACCTCGTAGCTGCTGATCATGATGGCGCATGCTGGGGCAACCTTGAGGGTTCGTGGGATCCACCCCTTCCATAGTCCTGAGGCTCCTTCGGTCTTGAAGATATGCCAGAGGAGGCGTACCATACTGCGCTCCTCGGGGGCTGCTACTGCGCTGGGACTGCTTTGTTTGGCCTTCTTGGAGCTGTCTTGGTAGATCTGCGTGCGTGTCTTTCCGACGTCGAAAGGTGTTGTGACGAATGAGGCGAACGCTCCGGATAAAGCACCAGCTGTGAAGGCATCCACGAAGGTTTCGGTGTGGTTCTCCTGGACTTGGGACCGTCTCCTTGCTTCGGACAGGTCCTCCTCCAATGGCAATGAGTGACCATGGCGTTGCTCACGATAATCTGTCAGTCGTGATCGTATCGACTCGTATCCCCACCAGTACAGCCCCGAGAAAGGGACATCTCGCCACAGGGTCAGTGTCAAGCCTCTCCACAGCGCAGTATAGCCATGAGATCCCACCATCTCCTTCACACTCTCGAAAGCCTCCACAAGGTGATTTGTCGTCGATGCTCCATGAGCGGCCTGCATTCGTGTCTTGACAAGTTCGATCGGGCTCACAGCGGTGGCTGCCAGGACACGAGCAGCTGATCCAGCAGTCAAAGGTGCCGAGGTATCAGAGAAATGCGAAAATGGACTCTTCGGGTTAAATCGCAAATAATCGTAACCGGTGAAGTAAATAATATTCGAAGGAACCGCCATGACAAGCGTGGGCGATAATCCTCGCCAAAGAGTCGTAACGCCCTCATTGCGGGCAATCTTTCGCAGACCGTCAAAAGTAGAGCTGAAGGTTCGGCGTTGTACCTCTTCGACGGCACATTCGGCGGGTGCTGGGGGCGCGACTATACCGTCTATCCTAGGCGCAGCGAGACAAAATTCGGCGTTGCCTCCGGAGAAGAAGACTTCGCGACAGCAGGACGTGATACCAAGTTCGGCGGTTTGGGCGGGGGAGAGCGAGGTAGTGGTAATTGCGAGTTTAGAGAAATCGACGGTCGATCGAGGAGCCTTTTGCGATTGTAGTCGCACGCGAACGACATCGAGGGGCGTAACTGTGCAGCGCTGGTTAGCATAAACCTGATCGAGGATGAGAAGAAAGACATACCAAGTAATGACGTTAATAAACTGCCCGACATGGCCGACACCATCTTCTGCGTCGCTGTGATATCAACAACTCCATTATTGCTACTCCCAGCTCCCGCCGGCGGTATTGATTTACTCCCACTGAGAATATCCCTCCCGTCGTTGGGGCCTGTTGGTTCAGCATCCATCATATGGCGTAGCGAAAACTCGTCATCGGCTTGGAGGGGGTTCTGGTGGTGGTCGTGGCCACTGGGGCGATCTGTGCCGGCAGTGGCCATTATTGGGGTAATTCGAGTATATACGTATTCTCTTCAGTTCGTGGTCGAGCAATTGGCGAGAGAATCTGATCAAAGTCCGATGAAAAAGAAGAGTACTGAAATCTCGGGGAGTAAGAAGGAGCAGTAGTTATGTGTAGGTTGTCGAGATAAGGAAAAGGCAAGCTGAGGTGTCGATGACGATGACTCGATGGTAGCGGTTTCTGGTGGAGAGGTTTTGCAGTAGTGGCGATCTAACGGCAGAGAAAAAAGCACCCTTTTGTCCCTGAGCAAAACAATCAATGAGACGTTACGTTTGCGATGTTGACATTTAATTTTTTTTTAGAGTTCCGTTCTGGAAGTTGAATGCCGAAAGTTGATTGATAAAAGTGTCTTTGCTGTGGAATTAAAAGGAAAAAGACAGACTTTCCGGACGAAATCCCCGAGGCCGGCCGGAGTAGGAGAAAACGATTCGGTCTGTCGGTCGGTCGGCTAGTATCGCACTCTATCAAATTGCGCTTCAGTAGTGCGACCCAGAAAGAGGAGAAGTCAATAACTGATGCTCTCTCATTATTTCATAGATTCTCTATATAGTTTCCTCTTTAATGATCTTATCGCATTCACTTCTTACCAAGCAAATAAAACAAAAAATTATGGCGATATCGCCCCCCATTGTTTTGCTAAGCCCGGGGTCGGAGCATCGGGGATTGGTGCACAAAAAAACGATTTGCGCCCTGTGAGGTACGTACCGTGCGTATGCGGTCATTTTAGCTGTCACCTGTCACGAAGTGCTTTGATTGGTTCGATGCCTATCTCTTGGACAAAAGGGTTGTTAGAGCTTCAGCGAGCTATGTCAGTGGCTCAGGGACCAAGAATACGTATTGTGAATAATAAAATAGAGCAAATCGACAGATCCCTTGTTACAAGAAATCCGATAATGCTATTTGCTGAAACCAAAATCCGTCATCATGGTATTTTATAAAGACAAGCAGAAGATCTTATGGAGTATACCGTTAAGCACACTTGGCTGCTGATCGTTGTGATAAGATTATCAATCTCTTATTATCAATCTCCCTCCCAAGCATTGGCGATTGTCTACTCCTTTCCAACAAACTCAAGCACCGCCTTCACAAACCCTTCAGGATTCTCCTCTGCAATCCAATGTCCACTCTCAGGCACCGAAGCAACACTAAAAGTCCCCTTTTCATGAACGTCGCCCATCATCTGCTCAGCCATCTCACTGAACTGACTCATCCCGCCATTAAGACCCAAGGCCCTCACTTTGCATTTTCCATGCTTGGCAACCCACTCACGATTCTCCTCCGAGTCTTTCCCAAACTCTCTATAGATATTGAAACCGCAGCGGAGAGCGCCAGGACGACTATACATTTTGACATAGTAGTTCAAGTCCTCTTGGGTAATTGCTGATGAGTTGTATGAGTATTTGTCGTAGAAGTGGCCGAGGTAGATCTCCTCCCTGCCTGAGACGAGAGCTTCGGGGAGATCGAGAACTTGGTGGAACCAGAAGTGGAAATGCTGGATGCCGTGTAATTTCCAAGTATCCTCGTGGGCCCGAGTTCCTGGTAGGGGACATTCTCCCCAGATGACAGATGCTGTGCGATCGGAGTATCGTGAGGCAAATGTATATGCTATCATACCGCCGATATCATGGCCAACAATGTGGACTGGATCTTCGATAGAGAGGTTGTCAAGAAGTTTCAGGATATCAGATGCCATAGCTGTCTTGGTGAAGCCTGTCTGTGTTCTGTTCGAGTATCCAGCTCCACGATAATCTGGGGTGATCACACGATATCTAAGACGTATGAGTATCTAACCTATTACTTGTGGAGAAAACTTACCCAGATGAGGAGATAGGACCAATTACTTTTCGAAACTGATATGAAGTCTGAGGGAAGCCATGGATCAAGACCACTACGCCTTTCTCATTCCCATCAGGCTTGGTATCAGTGTAAGCGATGTTGACACCATTGTCTAGAGAAGCTGTATAAAAGGCACGGTCCATTTCGAAAGGTGTTACAGTAAGTTTCTCAGTAAATTCATCCCCGTATTCCTTTGAATGGAGAGGCATCTCCTTTATTTGCCTACTGCGAGCTCTTATATCATCTGCAGTACGACGTTGGCATGACGCTCGATGACGCTGAAGACTGGGGATTACAAAGCGATCATCTAGATATTCACGATGAATTCCGACAAAGAGAGTAACAGCGCCAATTAATGCCTGGTATTTGTTCAAGAGCGGATTCTGGATTTATTGATCAACCGATTTCTCGAAGTCAAAGATGCACGTCCATTAACGTTATGTTACCACGCCTTGATGAAGAGCTAGGAGGAGCTTTGCTCATGTCGTCTCAACGCTTTAACACTGGCAGTAATTATTCGCTACCTATATTCTTATTCCACTAAAGTTTAATACATGTATCAATTTAAAACCTAGTAGACACTACCAGCATAAGCTATCCCAGAGCAAAGACGTAGTCACGAACAAGAACACGCTCAGCTATAGGGTATGCAGATAAGCATCAATGCATTTTGTATGTTATCCAATTGCCACTCTCACCAAAACGCCCTGATGCTCTGCATAGATGCTTTAAATGATTTGAATAAATGAATGGCACGGTAGCTGTGAGGCATCTATCTACTTTTAAAAAGTATCAACATCATTCTGTGTTGATCAAACGTTTGGATTTGTAATGCCCATTCACCGTCTTCTTGACCACACTAACCGAATCCATCCACCGTAATCAATCGCCCACTATGACTCGGCCGGCGAACCACAGCATGCTATTCGTGCTCTTTGCATCATCCATCACGACTTATCATCAACCACCTTCAAAATCCAACCCCTGCCCCTAATCAATCTCACTTTGACTCAATCGGCCAACATCTGCTCTTTATAGCCTTCAACGTGATAATGAATTCATTGTAATAAATAACCTACCGCTTCTAAGATAAACTTCGGACATAACGGACAAGAAAGCATCATGACATCAAACACAAAGGAGCTCGACTCGGAACTCGAGTCTTTCCGACAGAAATGGATCTCAGATCTTAGAACGAGGACTGAACACTCGGAAACTGCTGAGGCTCCGGCTGGACCGTCAAGACGACCTCATCATGGCCCTATCTCATCGTTGCCACATAAGCATGTACCTGCACCAGTGGATGACGGTGAAGATGATTATGTTCAAAGCCGTGCTTTCGATCACGATGAACCTTTAGCTCAAGCACCGCAAGACGTACATCTTGATAGAAAGGGAAAGAAACTTGTTTCTGCTCTGGACCATTTTGAGGAGGCGATGGATAAGGAGGGCCAGGGCAATATGGGTGATAGTCTCAAGCTCTACCGAAAGGCTTACAGAGTATGTGATCTCGATTCAGCTCATGCGAAGCTCTACTAACTCGCCTGTAGCTTGACAATGGTGTTGATCGGAGATATCGTGAGAAGCACTTCCCCCAAAAGACAGCTCCGCGGCCCGTTTCGCCAACAGCTACCAAAGCCTCAGCACCAGATGCTCTTCAACCGACCAAGCCAGAAGAAGTTGTAGAAGCAAAGCCTCTACCCATAGGAGAACTCATAGCCAGCTTCTCCGGGTTGAAAATCGAGCCTGCCCCTCCTCTTATCGAGGGCATGCCCGAGCCACCTTGTCCTATGGCTGATCTCCCCGATGAGATCCTCATCCACATCCTCCGCGACGTTGCAATCACAGATGTCGGAGACTTCGCCCGCTTGTCACGCGTGTGCAAGCGTCTTGCATATCTCGTTGCTTCAGAGCAGCGCATCTGGCGCCGTTTAGCTCTTGGCGCAGAAGTTGGTTTCAGCTCGCAGATATACCGTTTCGAAAAGGGCATTGAGTGGGACGATCTGCCAGAGGAGGAACAAGAAGGCCCTGAGATTCAGGATGGTTTCGTAATCAGCCCCTCTGAGCTTGCACAACGGAGACGCGATGCCAATATCGCTTTCACGGAGTCTCTCATACCGTCTGTGTATCCCACCTGGAAGCAACTTTTGCGCTCACGACCACGAATTCGTTTCAATGGCTGTTACATCTCCACAGTCAACTATGTACGCACTGGACAAGCCTCAACTAATCAGCCTACGTGGGGCAGTCCCATCCATATCGTTACATACTATCGATACCTCCGTTTCTTCCGTGACGGCACACTCATCAGCCTTCTCAGCACTGCCGAACCCACAGATGTCGTGCACCATATGACTCGCGAGGAGCTCAACGTCCATCGTGGTGTTGCACAGCCCCATCTACCTTCCGCCGTCATGGCACTCGCTCTTCGGGGTCGCTGGCGCCTGTCCACAGCTGCTGACCGCGATGAAGGCTCTGACACAGACCGGCCCGGTCCAGCTACTGGCAAGCATGATCGAGACCGTGATCCAGAGGGAGATGTCTTCATTGAGACTGAGGGTGTAGGATCCAAGTACATGTATCGCATGGACCTCTCTATGCGAAGTGCTGGCAAAGGGTCCCGTAACAATAAACTTATCTGGCGTGGCTTCTACAGCTACAATAAGTTGACGGATGACTGGGGCGAGTTTGGCATGAAGAACGGCAAGCCATTCTTCTTTAGCCGTGTCAAGAGTTATGGATTTTGGGAGTAACAACATAGCTCGCCAAAGAGATATGCTGAAGGACATTGCTCTGGTCTGCATTTAGAAGCATAGATTATTACAAGCATATGAGTATACGACTTCAATTCTGCTATGGCAGATCAAATACATCGGTCATCTTCACATGTTCACAGCAGTTATTTCACTTCCAAGCATGCATTCTGAGGATGATCTGTGGTCATTGATACGTAAATTGTAATATACTGATAATGCCATCATCGTGACATTCCAGGCTTTAACTCTTTTATAGATCCTTCAGCAACATCCAACTTCGTCCCTTCCATCAAATGGCCCTCGCCAAATCCGTCCTATAAACATGAAGATGCAAGATAGATTAAACATCTTCTTAACCGTAGTGCCCAAACCAGAAACGCCTTCATCGCTGGCCGAAGAATCTGGCATGCCAAGTATAAAGAAAATTTCCGTAGGAATGTAATGCCATCAATGATATTTCTCAAAGATGTGCAGATGCTGTAATGCTGAGAGCATCCAAGTGACAAAGTAAATGAGTGAGGAACGCTTATGCGCAAAATCAGGCGAGCGTCGTCGCCGGGTATCAATTCGCAAATGAAGACTTGCGTGAAATAGGAGACACTTTTGATCGAGTATTCAATCGCATCAAAAGCTCAAATATCCAGAATTCCTCATCTGCCCACACTACCGAATTCTCTTTCCATCCAAGAACTTGGGACTATGTCCCTCGTAATATTGATTATTGTATTGGTTCTGGTACTGCATGGCCTTGCGTGCTTCGTAATCTGCCTTTTCGTCCTCGTCAAGACTGAATGCCTTCTTAAGCCATCCAAATGCACTCTTCTTCTTCTTAACTCGCTTTCCTCCGGCCTGGGTAGTAGCCCGTGAAGTAACAGTGGCGGCGTCATCGTAGGTCGCTGTTGTAACGCTGCTGAGAGTACTCATACCGCCCATTCGGGAAGGCTGGTTACGTTGATGACCTTGGAAGTATCCTGAGGGACGATATTGGACATCTGCTGGGCCGGCAGTATGAGGTCTCTGCTGCAGAGGAGAGTGAGGCGATGCACGGACAGGAATCGTATTATGATAGAACTGGTGATGCTCGGAGTGAGGTGAAGGCATCACAGGGACATGAGGTTGAGTTGATGAGAAGTCTGCATGTGAAACTGCCCGGGGAAGTCGATGAGGTTGCTGTACTTCAAGATCAGAGCCAAGGGTGTAATCGGGCGCATGAGATCTAGCCGTACGGGGTGCAGTATTAGAGGGAGATGGGCGGCTGGGTGGCGGCTCGACATAGGTGCGTGGAGGGATGTGAATAGACTCAGGTGGGTTCTTCTTTAATGAGACTCGTTGCCGTAATGAGGTCCGCTTCTGCAGTCCCATTGCATCCTGAACAGTCTGGGTGAGCGTTCGTCTGTGAGTCTGTTCCTCAACTTCTTCGGGAGCAGGGATATGCATAGTAGAGGGTACTATAGTTCGCCTTTGGCTCTTTTCTTCGAAACGAGGCGTCTCGGGGCCTGGAGCCACTGGAGCTGCGGCAGATTTTGGAGTGTAGACCTTGGGTTGAAGGATATATAAAGGTCCATCGTCGAAACCGCTATTTGCATCACTGTTATCAGGTTCCTCCTCTTCTGGCTGTTTTGTATCACCTGCAACAGACGCCCTAGGAGTCGTCGCGCCGGATGAAGGGGATGTAGTACTAAGGTTGGGTCCAGAAGATGAGGGTGACACGCTGGCGCTGATATTGGGCCTTGGTGAAGAAGTCGAGGCACTCAGATTCGGGGAAGGTTTAAAGCTCGCGCGTTGGTACGTCGTAGGTGGTAGTAAGGGCGTGCCTCCAGGAAGAGGGAAATCACTGAGAGTATTCACTTCGGGATCGTCTTGCGTCATGTGGGATGCGCGATGACTCTCACCACTACGAATGCTGGCCACGGGCGTAAGCGATTTCGTATTGGATCTTGTCGATGGAGAGGCGACTTGAGCAGGCTCTTCAGACTTTGGCTCGTCGACGGGGATAGTGAACGGAGGGATGGTTGCCTTTCAACGCGTTAGCACAGAAAAGAAGCAAGGCTGAAATCAACTTACCCAGGTCTTGCGGCTAACCTCGCCAGCCGTCTTCTCCATTTCAGCCACGATAGTCATGAGTTTTATAACCAATCCGTTCAGATCCTGTGCCTGATTATTCAAGTCGTCGAAAGTGTTGAGCCAGCCATCAGCGTTGCCCTTCATAGCCCGATAAATACTGTCCAGATCAGGCTCAGACTCTGGCCATTTAATATTCTTGTGTTCATTGAGCCATTCCATAAAGGCTTCACTAGACCGAAGTCCAGCATCGATATCGTCGTCCCATTGCTTCATGGCAGCATTCGTTCGCGCCAGGATATGGTCGATCCTCTCATTCCCAGCAAGAATCTTTGCTCTGAAGGCCCGATCTTCAAGCATGTTTTCAAAGGCTTGTCTGTTGGCCATGGGAAGCTGAAGAAGAGCAATGCGCTCTGTGAGATCCTTGTGAGCCTGCGCAAAGTCTTCAAGCATCACCTCAAGAAACTCATCAACCTCATCAATATGACCTTGAAGAATGGTTACGACTTGACCATTATCGGCAGCCAAACTGTTGAGCAAGAGGTATACACCAAATGTAATTTGTGAGATGAGTTTGTACATCTCATGCTGTTGCTGTCCAGGTCGATAACGCCATAATGTGTCGAATGGTTCGTCCTCTGCAGCCTGTTCTAATAATCTTCCCCGACGACCTTGTGCATCGAGTTCTCGCAATTTAGGTTTACCGGGTCCTTCGGTCTCGGAAGTGACTTCGTCCAGAGATTCGGCGAAGGCATCCTGTAAAGACGGGATAGGATGTGTCGGAATGGATTGGTTCGGCGCTCTATATGATCTATAACTGTCGGACGAAAATCGGCGGTCGACCTCTGATCCTCCAATGTCATGTTCTGAAGCGTCGTTTCCATCGTCGGATGTTGGCACAAGGACGATTCGTAGCTCGCCCCCGTCATACGTCAACGGTTGAAGCTGGCTGGCGGCCATGGTGGTGGTGGTGCCACTGCCCGAAATAGACACTTGTGACGAAGGCCTAATGGCCGAGGTCATCATGGAGGCGGCGGATGTGAGTGGTTACAGGAGAGAAACGGCAAGCCTCCTAAAGGGGATTTTTTGGGAAGCACAAAGGCGCGTAGCCAAGGAGAAGGCGTTGGAAACGTCGGTACGACTCGAATCGAGAATGAGGTTGGGCGAATATGCGCGTAAGACGATGTGGTACAGCGTGAGATATCGAGAACGAGTGGAAGTAGTTGGAGACAAAGGAGGGGGCTGAATCTATCGCATCGTGGAAGCGCCGCCTAGAGCCGTAATTCAGGCGACAGAGACAGCCATGGCACCAAAAAAAAAAAAAAAAAATTGAGTCACGGTTATTGAAGTCGAGTCGGATGGTATAACAATAGCGATACAACGGTTGTTGGTCGAGTGAGATGGACGTTGAACGTTGAATCGCAAAGCTAAGTAAGTTAGAGATCTGCGGGAGAGAGTGGGAGCTGGAAAGAGGTCGCAGCTCTATCTGTAGCGCAGGCCTTCAAAGGGGAGAGATCATCAGCTGATCAGATCAGGGACTGGGACCTAAAAGCTAGGTACAAAAGGCCGCCCAGAGCCAAGCGTAATTGTTGTTGTTGGCTTGTTGGCTGTGGAGGGGGGTAGGCGTACTGTAGAGTCCACAAATCCAAGCGCTGAAGGGTCCGCTACAGCGAGGATAGACGTTGTTGGAAGATAGGTAATTAATTATCTGCCCGAAGTCGAGATGAGGGAGAATCATGAATCAGTCGATGCGATATGTCCTCCTCATCAGTAGTTTACTCACTGAAGCTACCTTCCTCACCTAGGTCCCGTAGGTTACCATTCTGTCTGGGCTTCGCCTCCTTCTCCATCATTAGCCTGTGACCAGTAACAAATCCTGTCTTGTGCTGTTCCCGTGTCTCTGGGCCTCCATCCCCTGACTCGGAACCAAACCACGCCAGCAGCGGCCACCCATCAACAACGGGGCCGGGTACTCTTGGCGAACAGCGCAACCACTAGCAGCCGCTAAAGTCCAGGTACCATCGCGCCGCCCCCTGCCAGTTCCTGGCCAGGCCTTGACGCCCCCTGAAAAAAGGCCCCGGGATTGGCCCACTGCAACAGTAGGGGCTCTATTGGACTGGGCTGCAGTTGGGCTCTGGGTGGATTGACTGGATATTTTTGATATGAGATTTTGCGATTGGAAGATTCGCCGATGGGAAATATTAATTGCACTGAATCTATTAATCGTCGATGATCCAATCACTCAAGGTAAAGAGGTTGAACACGGCGAACACGTTATCCTCTGTGGCTAGTTCAAGCCCAAAGTGGGCGGCTGAAAGTCTCGATGGAATCCGCGGAATAGACTCAACGTGTACCTGGCTAACGCTCGTAGTGGTTAACGCTGTTGCCACATGATAAGTAGACATCCATGGATGGATGGTATTTGCAATCATGACAAGAAATGAGATCCCATACTCATGTATTATTAGAGGCGCAAGAGGGAGATATCAGGGAAATACACGGAGTTGTTGGTAACAAGGCTCTGTTTTCAATTTGCAGCCCTACAGAACAACGTTCGGTGCATTGGGCAAACCTGATCAACACGGAAATCGTAGCAAGCCCAAATCAGCGCCGATCAATAGTTCTAGACCTCGAAACCTCCCACTTTTCCTTGTTTGGCTTGCAGAAGCTGGCGTGGCCCTTCAACGGGCGGCTTATAATAGCCACGCTGCGACATACAGAGCAGAACAAAGACATGCCAATCACTTGCAGAACGTCAAGACAATGAGACCCATTTGCCTACCTCGATGATATATTCGTAGCTTACCGCGCTTCGCCCTATCGACAATGTCGCCATCCTGCCAAGCCGATCAAAAGGCTAATTTTCTGGTCTATCGATGTAAAGCGCCTGACAATTGCAGACATTGAAATTGCCTCGTTAAAGTCACGATATTAACGGAGTCTGCAAACACGATTTACCTGTCCTGGCCGATTCTAGCTCAGGGGCACGCATCTGAGGCCCCATGTTGCGTGTTACGCTGGTCGGGCCCCTGAGCCAATAACTCGACTCTAGACGGTGAAATTGTCAAAAGTTGAATGATTTGGTGGATACAGCGCCTCAGGGGTCTTGCGATTCGATCTTTGATATCGCCATTGTGTGTCTCATCGGGGGAGAATTGCAGCTATCGAGGTAGAGTAGACCTGAGGAATGCTGAAGGATCATAGGTCTCAGCCATAAAGACACAACCCTACCAAGGCTGCACAGGCAAGGGTCGGAAGAAGCAATTCCATTCAGCTGGGGACCTTCGGGAATTGCTGCCCACTCAATATCAAACTCAAAAAACTCAATCGCTGACCGACATTCCAGTCGAGTTTCTCCCACGGCAATAACTCGAAGGAGAATTTCTTGGGTTATGCTTGTTCAGGGGCATGACCCTCATGGCCTCGTATCAGATATACAAGACCAATTAACCTCCACTCCCAAATCATGGAACTTCCTGTTATCGGCAGTTTATAATAGAGTTCAGTAGCAAGCGCTAAAGGCTTTGTCCGTTGTCAGGCTGTTGATCTGACGGGAGCTTCCGTTTAGAGTATACAACTTCATCTCATCTCTGATAAATGATATACGAGATTACAGGCTGAATTGAATGTCTGTGACAGCTGAATGTATGCTTCCGTGACTGAATCATGGAGTATGCTTGGAGTCTTGGGGACAGATATCACATCTTTTCAGGAGTTCCGTCTCAAGATCAAAACGCCACAAGAGACATTCTTACGACAAATCACAAGAACACAACGTGGAGCTATTTTAGGCACATTCTTCTAACCTTCACTAATCCTTTCATAAAATAGCCTACTCTTATGGAGTCCGGAGTGTCTTATGAGCAAAGCCACAGCTTGAACTAGCTGCCCCTCGGCAGACGAACATGGCACAGGATACGATATAGCCTCCGAATATCTCGGAGAGTGCATACACGGAGTAATAACAAAGTTAAGATTTAAGATTGGCGATATCTGCAAGATTCTCAAGTGTAATTTTATATGAGTTTCCCAAGTGATGCTTTTTATGGCGATAACTGCCCGATCAGGCTAAACCTCCTTGTCACCATAAGCGACGTCCCTTGGGGCTGGGAAAAATATTATCACCTCAGCTACAGCTGAACGCACGCAGGGTCCTACACTTAACACAACTTAATCGTCATTCGCTTCTCCCTACGCCAAAATAATAATAATTAGAAAATGGCCTTCAAGAACCCCTTTAGGTTCGGCCACGATCTCTGGGATCCTTCCAATCGCTTCGAAACATCCTGGCTCTTGAGCCCGTGGCTCCTATTCGCTTTCCGTGCTCTCATCAGCATATACGCATTCGTTACGCGATTCTTCATCATCGGTTGGCAATGCACGCACGAAGAACTTGGCGGCTGTAGGGATGTCGGCAGGTCCTTCAGTTACTTCACCATCCTTACGTACTGGGGCATCGCTTTCTACTTTGCTGTTGCGGCGGTTCATACCGCCACGTACGCTCTTCGAGGCCGATCGTTGCTCGATAATCTCCCGCGACCACTGCAGGTGCTTCATGCGCTGTTTTACTCGACCATCGTTACGTATCCGTTCCTCGTAACGATCGTATATTGGGTGGTTCTGTATAAAGGGCCTTGGTTTCCTGTGGAGTTCAACGCCTGGAGCAACATCAGCCAGCATGGCTTGAACAGCCTGTTTGCGCTTTTCGAAGTCATCGTTCCCCGAACGAACCCCCCTCAATGGGTGCACATCGCGTGGCTGATTCTCATTCTTGCGCTGTACCTTGCCCTTGCGTACCTCACCCACGCGACCCAGGGTTTCTACGTATACAACTTTCTGGATTATACAGATGTGGGCGGTCGAGGCATTGTTGCAGGATACATTCTGGGCATAGCGGTTGGGATTGTCATCATCTTTTGCATTGTCTGGAGCGTCATCTGGGTTCGGCGATGGTTAACGGAGACGAGGCTTGGTATGGATGGTAAGTTTGCACAGCAGCCTGCCGACACAAACGACATTGAGCTGGCTTCTTCTGGTAACAAGTACGCTATTGGAAACCACCCCGAAGCACAGGACAGGGTGTACTAGGCTTATCTGTTTTAATTGTTGGGAACATGGAGTGTTAGAGAGCCAAGTCTTCGTGTGTGGGCATTTTTTAATCAAGCAGAGCGCCCTTGAACGATACCCTTTACCAGTACATACGAAAAGCGCTGTTAATTAGTAATAGTTAATGAAAATATGAAACCCTCACAAGATACGCGAGACACGAAGCAAAGTGTGCATGAGCAAGTCCGATCTAAACAGTATTTTGAGCCTCATATTTTCTTGCTCATAGCCATCCAAATTTTCACTATCTTTAAGCCTCATGCTAGTAATAGTACCACAGTATATGTACAACGCCCATGCATCCATCACGCCGTTACTCTTAAACAAAACCTCCGTCTAGCACTTAACCAAAATTCCACGTCGCTTCTCTGACTCACGAATCTCAAACATTACCTGAATGCCAACGAACAAACAAGAGCACGCTGTAACAAGGAAAATAAGCCCTGTTTGTGTTTGTGTTAGTGATGTGCTTCCACAGAGTCGCGATGTGCCACATACCTGACCAGTCATGCAAAATGCTCTGGATGATGCTCTGCAAACCGTCCAGCCCAACAGCAAAGCCAACCAAGTTGGCTGAAATCATCATGAGCACGTTACCCACGCTGCCTACACAGCAGAGCATGCGGTATGCTGTTGGTCGGTCCTCCCACTTGCTCTTGGGGAACATTGCCGCCGCAGTCCACTCAGGTATCATGAACAGCACAATCAGCCAGCCCCAGATAAGCAGGCGGAGCTGAATGTCGTGCCAAAGTGCCACGAACGTGAATACAAGCAGGAATGTCACAATGGACCGCACAGTGGACCGCCAGTTACGGAACGATGAGCCACCCAAGGGAATGTAGATATACCTGATCAACCAGCGGTTATACGAACGGTGCCATGCTCTCCAGAAGAGCTGTGTGCTGTAGTTGTTGCTCACACAGCGAACCATGTTTTCAGGCGGATCAATCCCATCAACCAATGACCAAAGTCGGAACATACGCCAAGGAATCAGAAGCTTCAGCCAGATGATATGGAGGTTCATGAAGGACAGCATTGACAATTGTGCTGCCGTATACGAACTCCAATCAGGCTTTCCTTTGCTGATCGCGCCAACCCAGTCAAAGTGCAGAATGACCTCCATTGACAGCAGGACCAAGAGGAAGCGGATACCATATCGGATTGTTCGGCTTGTTTCGATACTGGCAGCTCTGTACTTCGACTGTGAGATGTAGTCGTTGAATGTGAGGATAGGTCCTGTCAAGTAGAGCGGCGCATAGATGGCATATGCTACATAGTTGCGGAAGGTAAAGTCTCGGGGCTCTGCAGAGATGCTGACACGATCTCTTTCGGAGAGGTTTGCTGGGTCCAATTGCTTCTTCTATAAGCATCAGAGCATGATCAGAAATAATTCCCAACTCCCAAGTAACATGACGACTTACCTCGAGAGCATTAGAGTTGCCGCGATCAATACTCCAGTAGTAGTCCAAGTTGAAACTGATAAGACGTAGAATAGTAATGTTGAAGAGAACCTCCCAGCGTGCTAGGATTCCTTGGAATGTGCCGTCCATGCGAGCTCCCAAGTTCATCAAATCCGAGTTGAGTAGTCTCATCTTGTTCTTATACAAGCCCATTTGTGGGGGTGAAATGAAGCTGAATAGAACTCGGAACCGCCATCCTTCGGTCAATTCGTTGGCAAACAGGATCGCAATATTGAAGATCCAAGTAGCGGCCGGAACATATCGTCGAGGAAGCTTAGTCGCAAGCTGGAAATTGGTCCAGAGGATAAAGAAGATCTTGAACGCAGAAAGTCCGTGTAGAGCGAACAAGAATATGAATGCGAATAAGAAATCGAATGATGCTCGCTGGTCTAAGCGGTTGCGTCCTCCCTGGCTTCGCTCAGGCAATGGCTTGTACTTATTCCAAAGATTCCTCAGCAGCGGGTGGAAAAGAAGAAGAGAGCCCATGTAAGGCATGTTCTCGCGGAAAACACCATATTGCGCATCGGAAACGTCGATCTGTCGTCCAGGAATCCAGCCCGGGGATAGCCATCGCTTAAATTTGGGGTACCGAGGATCGGTTTCTGGTCGTTGTTAGCTGAGGTCGCACAAAAACTAGCGGTAGAGATATACCTCGCGAGACATCGTATGTGATCCAGAACATGTAAGGAATGGCCACAGCAAAGACGGCGTAGTAAAGGAAGAACTCGGGTGTCTTCCATTTCGATGGCTGCGCTCTGCTCCGCTCCTTCGCTGCAGAGTCCTTCTTTATGCTCGGATCTAATCGCGCTTCGATAACATTCTGGTATGGGGTAGAAGAGGCAGTAGTGAATCGTGTGTCGAGAGTATCATGGTCGTAGAGACTGCTCAAGAAAGCTAGAGGACCCATGATGGCGGTGGTCCTGGGTCAATGCAATGGACTGCTTAGCGCATGGCGGAATACGTGGAAGAAGAGTAATTGCAACAAAGCGACAAGAATTGAATTGATGCGAAAAAGCGAGCGTGAGAAGAGATAAAAGCAAGTCGCACGTGTAGAGAAATTGATGCAGTCGTGGCCCTTCGTGGGGTGCGTAAGATCCAATGGAGCTAGTGGTGTTGAGAAAAAGGGACCTCTCCCACCGATCCGAGGCACGGTTCAAGGTGGGCTGCTCTCCACTCGGTGGCTGCAGGGGGTTTAGAGCTCCAAGGGGAATGGAAGCCCCTGAAAGCCGAAATAGGGAGATTGTCACTCGTCCATTGGCTTTTGAGCGGGGACTTGATCTAACATTAGAACTCGGTTTAATATGAAACTGAATCTAGACGACGTTTGAAGATGAAAATACTAATTTACTACTACATTCATTCATCTTTGTTCATGAGCATTATCGCGACAGTGTTTAAAACAAGAATTATTTAAGACCAGGAGAAAGTTTAGGGTAGGCAGTTCGAAAAAGAGGGAACCATCCAGGAGTTGAATGTTGCATGCCACAATAACACAATGCAAGCTCATGAATCTGTCTAACTACTTATACGCATGTTACTACAGAAGCAGTGATACCGTCTTTAGTGTAAGGGAAGATATTATTTTTGTTCTTGAACTCGGGGTTCCGCGGGTTATGCCTTTCACTCCACACCCAACCATTCAGTCGCTTTAGGACTTGCATTTTGCAAGGCAGAACCAACTGACAAACAAAGATACACACACAACGTTCCTATAACGACTTCACCGATGTTTCACTAACCTTGATGGATGTTGAGTTCCAATCATGGTGTCTGGCTATTGCGATATTTTCACCTCGGAGTTCATCCATCAGAAAGGTTGAATATCCGAGTTAATTACCAACTTGAAATAAAGAAGGCAACCAACTCGGAGATATGTTGCAGGAACCATATGAAGATTGCCTTGTGACTTATCAGATTGTATGGGAGGTCCCTCAAAAACTATTCACCTCTGGCTGACGTAGTTGCTGATGCCTATACAGATGAAGGCAGAGTCTAGGACTGTGATATTGAATTACACGTCACGATCAGTATGCTAGAGCAACACACAAACCGTCACACTCGAAACTTTAGCATGATATGATGGGTCAGGATACTAGAGGGCAGCTTGAAAATGAACCTGGCAAACTTCCATGCCCATCATGTGCCAACTGGCAAATCACAACATTCACTAATCATCAGCAAGGGGGTGGAGGAAGAGAGCATAAAGTTGAGGCTCTTCGTGGACTGATAAGTATGTGTTGATTTGGTTGTTGGACTAACATTTTGTTGTCATTCAATAGTAAATTAAAACTTATATGAATGAATTCCATCTCAACCCAACTCACAGGATACTCAAACATCTCATCCCTGTTCTCACTTTAACAAACAGAAATCATTCGTGCCTACATTAGAAGCCACTTATTGTTTCGAAGCATCTGAAGGTCATCCTAGGTTCCTTAAGAAGAGTTCAGAGCGAGACCTACCGTCTCTTTCACTAACGTGTCTAATCTCGGTAAGGCTACCCGTTTCCTCATCTCTGTTCTTCCCCTTCCTCTTCACATCTTGATACTATTCATCTCAAAGTCTCGAGACCAATCATCTCACTATATCGAACCACTCGTCTCAATATGCCCAAACTGACCATCCCAACCCATCAGAGAACCACACTCACTTCAGCATTCCAAAACCAACCATCTCATCAATCTCCAACCCCCTCATCTAAAATGTGCAACTGGAACATCTATCTCTGGAAGTGCAACTGCTGGACTCTAGCCATCAAAGAGCCCTGCCACTCTCGCCGCCAGCAGAAAACAGCCAACTGCAACCAGATCCAACAGGTCAAGAAAGAATGGGTTCACGTTCAGGATAAACCATGCGTGAACCACCGAGCGAATGCGAGTCTCTATGTCAATGGACCGACTGCCAAGTGGGAGGATATAGAATCCACTGCTTATCAGAGTGCGAAGAGTCTTGCTGAGAGGGGAGAGTTTCCTGACTTTGTTGAATAAAGGAGTCGATTGACTAGTTATCTGATATATGGTCGGCTGATTATTGGGCTTTTGTGAAAGAAAGGTTGGCCATGTTTTGCCATGGTGATATGGGATTAGTATTAATACATTATTATTATCATTAATCTAGAGACTTTTCATCCGCTCTTGGATATTGTCTACAGCATAATTCCGTCCTAGCATGGCAGAATTCATCCCCTCGGGGTCTGGTTTTCCAGTTTCTTCCGTATCTCCTCATTAATGCTTTGCATAGCCTTCACCAAAGGCATGACATCCCTATTCCCTCTACACAGTAAGGTAGATTGATCGCTCAGTCGTTCAAGTGCTTTAATATCTGCCATATAGGAGCGAGGATCTTCAGCTCGAAGTATCGTATTAGCGAGATAAGCAAACGCGACGAAGCATCGATATGCGCCGAACAATGCTGTCATCGTTACTCCGTAAGGGTATATCACCAGTAACCGATTGAGAGCTGCGATAAGACGGCGAGCTGCGTCTTCCACTATGGGAGAGTCTGGGATGTCCAAATCTGTTGTTGGGGGTCTTGGAGAAGTTGAGTTGAGGAGAGCCATCTTGCGAAACATGTAGATGATGGAAGTGTAGCCTGTCAAGATGACATCGGCTACAACCCAGATATCTTGTTCGTTATCTTGAGCACCTTCCAGCCATTCCATCTGTTATGAGTCAGTAGAAGCGCTAGCTATGGTGTTACAGTGTCTTACCAGCTGCCACTCGGTGAAGATCTGTTGCATCTCGCGACAAAGGTCTTCCGTCTTAGCCACAATCTCGGGCTTGGTGGTGTTTTCTGGGTCATCGAGCATAGCGAAGAACCGAGCGATAACGAGACTGACTCTTGAACTGGCCAAGAATGCGATTGTCTGCATGCCTTGCGGTAGAGGGTCCGAATCAGGGTCTAGCCATGGTAGATTGACTTTCCATATGTCGTTGGTGATGACTGGAGGGGTATTGAGGATGAGTCGGTAGAAGAGATCAATCTGGATGACTTCCCAGAACCCTCTCCTCTCATTATCGCATTTGGATTCACTGAAAAACGTGTTGTTCTCATCCGAGTCCAGCTTATGAAGGTTGAGAGTCTGGCAATATTCGCATGCATGTTTAAACATCTTCCAGGCAAGATCGTAATCGAAGAACTCAGCAGCCACACGGCTCTAATTGATATGGTTAGATGACATGAGACGAGTGGTGATAAAGACGTACTGTGAAAAGAGCGGCGATTAGATCTGTCATGGTCCCTGATGCCTCTCGCTCCCAGCTGGGTACTGCACGCAAACATCCCAGGTAGCTTGAGTTCATGTACCCGAGGCTCGAGGTCGAAGCAACATTACTTGCCTTTAAGCTGCAGCCATGATACATTATGCTGTAGTATATGACGAGAATGACCGGATCGACATGGATATGTGGGAGATTGATGATGTCGGGAATCAAATCGATGATTCGCCTGTCCAATAAGCCTAGGAACATACAAGCAGGCATGTGCTGAAAGTAGTCTAACAAGCGTCAGCCAGCATCAATGATTGCATCGGAGAAGACGTACTGGCAACCCAAGTCTTGGCCAAGTCCGTGGGTATGTCTATCGAACTGGTGATGGCTGTCGAGCCAAACGACCTCTTCCTCAGCTCCTGAACTTGGTCGACTGCATCCTTTAGGACGGTCATAGCATCCATCTCACGGCTAGGATTATGAGGCGTTAAAGCACTGGACTCATGACCAGTAGTGCTAAAAGCCACCGGCGAGGACACCTCAGAGCCATCGCCAGAGGGTGTTGGTATCGATTGACCGTTGGTGGATGAAGACCCAGCTACAGTCTGTGCCTCAAGCCGTTGCAAGCGATCAAGGATAGTCGACAGAGCAGCATTGGAGCCATCCGCCGAGCTGAAAGAGTCAATGACCAATACTCAATGCCAGAAACAAGGCTACTCACAGGGCTGGGTCGATCAATGGCCGCGCAGACCTTCTCTTGACCCGAACAGGATACACACATTCTAGATCATTTGGCTTGCAGCGACCACACTGTGGCATAACACGATTGCATCGGACTTTACGTTCCTTGCATCTCTTGCACTGGAGTCATGTTAGATGCGGCTCGGAGTCATATTCAACTCGGCAGTTGAGAAGGGAGCTTACAGAAAGACGATTGAGTTGTTCCGATCCGGTTCCCCCGGAGGACGACATGTTGGAGAGCCTCAAGATCAATTGACAGAAAAGTCCGAGATGAAGCTGCTATGATGAGTCCAAGATCAGATGATGGCGGAGATTCGGTCTTTTCTACCTCCGCAGTCGGGTAAAGAACAATACGAAGAAAACAGTACGTAAAACCACACTATGAAAAAGAACAATACAAAGCCACAGGGGTGCAGTAAACTCAAAATGGACTGTGTTTGCCCAGGTTCTGGGTGATGGACTGTCCTGACTGTATGGATACAGCGACACGAGTGAACGCCACTTACCACTTTAAGCATATTTACGAGAGAGCTTGGCATGCGAGAGTCCGAAAGTCCGTGCCAAGTCTGGGGTTCTCACCTGGAGCCTCGGACTTTCAAAGTCCGAATTGCTTCAATGATCCACAGACTGTGGAAATGCCCAGACGAGCCAACATGGGGCTTTATGGGGTCGTATAAGTTAATTTTCTTTGTCTTTGACTCATATTTCATCAAATAAATACTGATTTGTTTGCTGAAATGTTCCTCTTTCAAACATCTTCATGTTCTTCAAGCTTCAACAGTTCTTCAATCACAGGCTAAGCCATCTTTGGTCTTGAATCTTTAATTTGAGCCTCACAAACATTCATATAAATCGTCAGAATCACCAGCTAGAAGTATATTTTCAAAGAAAATTCATAATGGTAACCAGCCCACAGCTCAGCTCTGGGGCTGGAACCCCCAAGCCATTCTACCACAACGACATCGGCTCAACATGCTCAACACACGTCTGCACAGAGAAGAACACTGAAGTTCCTATGAGCGAGGATGATGAGTATCAGCACAATGAAGAGGTCGTGCAACTGGCCCGAGAACTCACCAGGCGATCAAGTGCTGCACCGGGGACTCTCTTCCCACAAGCAAGTGGTCCATTGAACCCCAGTAGTTCAAGCTTCAATGCGAAAAAATGGGCAAAGGCATTCTATGACCTACGGACAGATACGTCTGAAGGAAACCCGCCTAGGACGACTGGCGTGGCCTTTCGAAACTTGAACGTGTTTGGCTTTGGATCAGATACGGACTTCCAGAAGAGTGTGGGCAACATCTTCCTCGAGGCTGGTACCATGGTCAAGAAGCTTCTGCATGATAAGCAAAGACGTGTCGATATTTTGAAAAAATTGGAGGGTGTTGTGCAGAGCGGAGAGATGTTGGCTGTGCTTGGTCCTCCAGGTTCAGGCTGTTCGACATTTCTCAAGACTATCGCCGGCGACACACACGGATTCCACATCGACGACACCTCTGAGATCAACTACTCCGGCATCCGACCCGAAGAAATGCGCTCAGCGTTTCGCGGCGAGGCCATCTACACAGCTGAAGTTGACCATCACTTTGCACATCTCACAGTAGGCGACACACTCTACTTCGCCGCCCGAGCTCGCTGTCCGAAGAATATCCCAGACGGTATCTCGCGACGAGAATATGCAGAGCATCTACGAGATGTCACGATGGCCATGTTTGGTATTTCTCATACCAAGAATACTCGCGTGGGAGACGACTTTGTGAGAGGTGTTAGTGGAGGTGAGAGGAAACGAGTGACGATTGCAGAGGCAGCGTTGAGTTATTCGCCGCTTCAATGTTGGGATAATAGCACGAGAGGTCTTGATAGTGCTAATGCGCTTGAGTTTTGTCGGACGTTGAGAACGCAGGCTGATGTTATGGGGTGTACCTCTGCTGTGGCTATTTACCAAGCGTCTCAGGATGCTTACGATGTGAGTCTCGAGTAAGTATTGTGATGGAACTTCACTGACTGTTTCAGGTGTTCGATAAAGTGCTCGTGTTATATCAAGGAAGACAGATCTTCTTTGGTAAGACGAAAGAAGCAAAGGCCTACTTCGAAGGTCTAGGCTTCGTCTGTCCAGAGCAGCAAACCACAGCCGATTTCTTAACCTCCATGACTAGCCACCAGGAACGAATCATCCACGAAGGATTCGAGGGCAAAGCTCCCCGATCACCAGATGAGTTTGCGCAAGCTTGGAAAGACAGCGCCCACAGACAGCACCTTCTCACTGAGATGGACGAGTACATCGAACGACATCCTTTTGGGGGCGAACACTACGAAAAGTTCGTCGACTCAAGGAAGAGAGATCAGTCCAAGTCTCAGCGTATCAAATCACCCTTTACGTTATCGTACATTGAGCAGATGAGACTTACGCTTGGCCGAAGCTGGGTGATGCTCAAAGCTGACCCTAGCGTGACAGTGACTCTTCTGCTCTGCAACCTTGTCGAATCTCTTGTCATCGGAAGTATTTTCTACAACTTACCCGAAGACACAGGCGCATTTCTCAAGCGCGGACTGCTAATCTTCTTCATTCTTTTGATGAACGCTTACAACAACATCTTGGAGATCATGACCCTCTACGCCAAACGAAACATCGTCGAGAAACACGCGCGCTATGCTCTGTATCACCCCAGCGCTGAGGCTCTTTCATCCATGGTTGTGGATCTACCGTACAAGATCTTCAACACTATCATGATGAATACGACAATGTACTGGATGGGAAACCTTCGTCAAGACGCCGGGCACTTCTTCTTCTTCCTCTTGGTGTCCTTCGTGACGACGTTGAGTTTCTCAATGCTCTTTCGTCTCATTGCGTCTCTTACCAAGACCATCGCTGCGGCTTTGGCTCGAGCTTCAATCCTGTTGCTCGTTATCGCTCTCTATACCGGTTATGCAATTCCGCCTCAATACATGCCTGTTTGGCTTGGATGGATCCGCTGGATCAACCCGACATTCTACGGTCTCGAAAGTCTCTTCATCAACGAATTCGGCGGTAGGAACTATCTTTGTTCCAACTTTGTACCCAGCGGACCAGACTATAGCGACATCTCACCATTTTCACAAGCTTGTGCGATTCAAGGTTCTGTACCAGGGGAGAACTTTGTTCGAGGATCCGCATACCTTGCTTCTGCATACGGCTATATTGACTCTCACAAGTGGCGCGACTTTGTTGTTGTCATCGCCTTCACGATTCTGTTCATGGGACTGCACCTGGTTGCCACTGAGACTATCGCCTCTGAACGCTCCAAGGGTGAGGTTCTCGTATTTACTCGCAAGGAGATGAAGAAGCATGCCAATAAGGCCTTCGATGATGAGGAAACGGGCAAAGTCGGCGGTACACAGGTCGGAAGTGGTAATGGTAACGACGAGGTCACGGACGTTGAGGAGCAGACCTCGGTATTCCACTGGAGGAATGTCTGCTATGATGTCAAGATCAAAGGAGAAACACGACGAATTTTGGATCACGTTGACGGTTGGGTGAAGCCGGGTACCTTGACTGCTCTGATGGTAAGTGACGAACCACACCACACCAAGTCGAATAAGTACTAACATGATGATAGGGTGCTTCCGGGGCTGGCAAGACCACATTACTAGACGTCCTAGCAAGCCGAGTTACAATGGGCGTTGTAACAGGCCAAATGCTCGTTGACGGAAAACTACGAGACGAATCCTTCCAACGCAAAACCGGTTACGTTCAACAGCAAGACCTTCACGTCCACACCCAAACAGTCCGCGAAGCCCTCAACTTCAGCGCTCTTCTTCGCCAACCAGCCCGATATACGCGACAGGAGAAGCTAGATTATGTGGATACCGTGATCAGTCTTCTTGATATGCAGGAATACTCTGATGCTATCATCGGCGTGCCAGGCGAAGGACTCAACGTGGAGCAAAGAAAACGGTTGACAATTGGCGTTGAGTTAGCTGCTAGGCCACAATTGTTGTTGTTTTTGGATGAACCAACTTCTGGACTTGATAGTCAAACGTCTTGGTCTATCTGCAACTTGATGCAAAAGCTTACCAACAACGGCCAGGCTATTCTCTGCACGATCCATCAGCCTTCAGCTATGTTGTTTCAACGCTTCGATCGACTGCTGTTGTTGTCTCGCGGTAAGACCATTTACTTTGGTGATATTGGTAGAGACTCGAAGGTTTTGGTTGACTACTTTGTTCGCAATGGAGCACCGCAGTGCCCGGTTGGCGTTAATCCAGCTGAGTACATGCTTGAGGTCATTGGAGCTGCACCTGGAGCTCATACGGAGATCGATTGGCCTCAGGTTTGGAGTCAATCGCGCGAGCATGAGAGTGTTCAACAGGAGCTTGAGCAGTTGGCAGCTGAAGGAGATGCCCAAGTTGGGTCAGGAACTCATGATGGAACCGAGTACAACGAGTTTGCTGCTACGCCATACATGCAGTACACCCAGGTTACCAAGCGGCTGTTTCAGCAGTACTGGAGAAGCCCTGGATACATTTACTCCAAGGTCATCTTGTCCGCAGGCGCAGTAAGTAATCCCTACCGCATATGCGAGACTGCCACTGATCATGGAAACAAGTCTCTCTTCATCGGTCTGTCGTTCTTGAACGGTCAGAATACCGAACGCGGTCTCCAGAACCAAATGTTCGGCGTTCTCATCTTCCTCACGATTTTCACCCAAATTGTCCAACAGATGCTTCCCGACTACGTCGCCCAACGCACCATGTACGAAGCGCGGGAACGACCATCCAAAACCTACTCTTGGAAGGCATTCATGGTTTCTACAATTCTGGTAGAAGCAGTATGGAACTCGGTAAGACTCCATATCATACCCGATATATGGGAGATTTGTAACTGACAGTGACGTAGCTCATGGCTGTGCTCTCCTTTGTGTGCTGGTATTTCCCTACAGGATTGTACCGCAACGGCTATGCGACTGATACAACGGATGCACGAAATGCAACCGTGTTTCTGTTTGTGTGGATGTTCTTCATGTTTACTAGCACCTTTGCGCATATGATCATCGCGGGCTTCGAGACTGCTGAAGTTGCGGGCGGTCTTGTTACTCTAATCATGATCATGATGTTTTCCTTCTGCGGGCAAGTTACTCTGAGCCGATTCCTTGCACCTATCACTAATACTGCGTCAGCATCCTTGCATCACCGGAGGAACTCCCCGGCTTCTGGATCTTCATGTACCGCGCCTCACCCTTCACATACGTTGTAGAAGGTCTAATGGGTACATCAATGGCCAACGCCGACGCAGGCTGCGAGAACAACGAACTCATCACCTTTACTGCACCCAACGGTACAACATGCGGCGAATACATGAAGTCGTACCTGTCCGACGTAGGCGGCTACATCGTCAACACTGCTGCGACAGAGTGTCAGTACTGCACCATCTCAGATACCAACACATTTTTGGAGAGTAAGAGCATGAGCTATGGTAATCGGTGGAGGGATTTCGGACTTCTTTGGGTCTATTGCGTGTTTAACATTGCGGCGGCGTTTGGGATCTATTGGGTCGTTCGTGTGCCCAAGAATAAAAAGGTGAAGAAAGATTAGATGGGGTGTATATCATACTAAAACCGGTGTTGGAGATGTTAGATAGAGTGTTCTTCGGGGACATAGATTTCGGGATCGAGATGCTGCTGAGTTGAGCTGCAGAACTCTCCTGGACATAATATTGAACATATCAATAAGTAATCTGTCCTTGCATGGCTCCATAGTCGTTGACAATAAGAAAGGTTCTTCCGAGAGCAAAGAACGTGGTATTTTGATGTCGCCTATTCGTTATCGTCTCTGTGATCGGCCAGGAAAACCGTGAATTGACAAGACAGCAGCACAACTATCTCGGGTGCGCAGCAATGATAGAGGATTTCTCACCCGAGACATCGGAGAATGAGGATACAGAAAGAAACTGAACCTACGAGAGGTATGGACTGAGCTGTGATGATAGCGAAGAGAGTTCCCTGGGAAGTCAGGAAATAGGAGCACTGAAGGACTCGGGATTGTCGGTGTGATTCGAGCAAAAACACACCTGGCAATTTCTCTTGGAATTGGCAGGCAGTTCCTATCGTAATCTACACATCGCCAAATCTTTCCTCTCTTACCTCCAGCAGACGCAGTCTTTGCCACGGATGTCTCACGCCAAGAGTCCAGAACACTCGACAGATTAAGAGCAATTTGCAGAGTCTAGCACCCTATCTCTACCAACAAAGAACCGTATTTTACTCCAATTGATCGAATATCATCCAGGTAACCACAAGTAGCTAGGCATATGCACTCACCCAAAGAGCACTGGCTCCAACCGCCACAAATCGTCGATCAGAGACCTGTCCAGAACGTGGCAACTCCGCCTATTGAACCCAAAAGGTGCTGTCTAGTCTCGATTTGATACCGTGTGAGGCTCCAAGATAGCACTAATGCACGGCGTCGGCTTGCTGTCATGATTGAAGCTGCTCTAATGCTCGGGACGGAGATGCGAGAGGAGAGGCTCATCTCGATTATGTTGGAGAGCCTATCGTTTTGATGATCACGCTGATCATTACTAGAGAATGAATAGTGATATCTTTGTGGACAGATCATCGAAGCTTGTTTATCGGCAATTGCGATATGCACTGCTAGCCTGCACAGGCATGGACTACATGAGTGTCAGTCTAGATGATGGTTTACCAATGTGTTGGTACCTTTGCCCAAGTGGTTCCATGGCAATTAGCTTGCATACGTGATTCCATCACGCTACTCTTCCGTACCTTCCGATGAAAGGTCAAGCAATTGGCCACAATTATGCATCGTATCTTCAAGGCCCGACAGTCTCAAGCCTGGTGTAGCATGGTCACTGTCGCCTATCCCTTGAGGCCCATATGATCACTTTGGCCCAGGTCTCCATCTGGCTAAACTTGCCTTTAAACGAGTATCCAAATCACTTTGAAGACATAGCCGCCGTTGCCCCTGTGTAGTTCAACAGTAGCTGTCAATGTGGAGATGACTATTCCGCCTCCTTTGACATAGACGTCACTCTACTCCGTCGCGTAATAGACAGTATCCACAAGCTATCGTGTAAGTCACTAAGCGATATCAACAAGCTCATCTCGGTGGGCCAAGACCCAGTTCTGCCTCCACGCCAGACCCTGGAGACTCCGCCTGAATCTGGGGAAGGCCAAAGTCGTAAGCAAGGACTTGAGGATAAGGCCCTGCTTGTAAGCGGCGCGTTGTCCATGTTGCCCTTCTCGTAGCGACTGTTTCGTTGATGTTATGGCAGTATTAGACGGAGGCCCACATGGGCTAACGAAATACCATGAGGACAGCCTAAGAGCGAGCTGAATACTCTAGAGATGTAAGTGCTGACACTGTTCATGCCCCCCTGCGAAATGTCAACTCGACGCGGGGGAGCTAGGGGAGCAATGCGGATAGCTATCAAGCTTCACAAACCCACCGAACTAACCACGCAGATAGACACAGCACTCTTTACCAGTGTTGGTAATATCGCCGCCGTGAATAGTTGGAGTGTCAATGCCGAGAATGGAGGTATCTCGGGATGAGAGCATGGCGTCATACCATATCAAGACGCGCTTGTGGCTGATATTAATTCCCCTGAAGATAAGCTTGGGATTGCTTACATAGAGCCATGTCGCAAATGGCACAGCATTGCGAGAGCTAGGGATGGGGATATCGTCGTAGGTTAACGCGGAGTCGATGCCGTTAGCCCGCCGGTGTGGGGATTACACGATGACCTCGCTAGTTCTTTCCCATAAAACATCCTATATTCGAGCTTTGTGAGCTGTTGTTGATACTCTGGCCTATCTTCCAGGGCGCCGAAGGATGAAGCTCAGGCTGTTGAAGTGGTTGCAGCACAGATCAACAAAGTCCTACAACATGAACCTCCCCGGTGTCATATCGAATAGACCAACTGATGACATTTCTCACGAATCCTAAGGATAGCTAATAGCTCCCTAGCCGGAGTTGGAGAAGCCGATATGGTGTATACAGTCTAACCTAGTATCTCGGGAACGGCTCGGCTAGCGACAATCGTCCCGGACAACTTCCTCCTCAGGCCATTCATTCCTCTCCAGTTGGAGTAAGGAAAACGAGGCTGAAGTTTGCTTGCATTTCAGCGCGCATAATACCCCATTGGTTCGTAGGCACCCATTTCCCAACGCCTGCATAAGATGGCTTGAGGGAGATCGTCAGTGTCAGAATTGAGGCTCTGAACAGATTACAACGACGTTTCTCCAACACAACACAAGCCCACGTTTTTTTCGACATGAGACATTCGTTTTCAGCTATCGAGCTTGAGGTTAGCACCTCCCCGTTTAGGAATGAAGCTTCGATCTAGGTGCGGCGTGGTAATGGGGGTCGGAAGAGAATCCGGTGAAGAGCTCGAGAGTGATCCCGATCATGTGACCTGGGACCCGTGAGAATAGTTGAATATGCTTGTTCGATATCATGTTGCTGGTCGTGATTCAATGAGTCGTGGCTTTCTTTATCATCATTGTGTAAAGTTTCAAGGATACTATCGAGTTGAGCCTGGACCATCCGAGCTGTTGGGTTCAAGGTAAGCATACAACTAGGTTCAAGCCGACATGGAACTGCAGATAAGTAATGCTCTTGCAACTGGACCTATGAAAACGGAGAGGCTTACAGCTTCTCAGGGTTGCCTTAGGAAATGCATACATGGTTTGGAATAGGAAATAGACTTGATGTAGATCTAAGAATTTGCTATCAAAGTCCTTGAGCATCCTCTCAAGAACAAGCCGGACGGACAGATATCGAAGGTTCTAGGATGAAGGAAGCTATACATCAGAGATACTATACTCTGCGAGGCTGAAACAGGTTGATATCTATGTCTCTCGTTTCATGGAGATTCATACAATAGCTAGACTTAAACTGCGACTGATTTGCATACCTAATCCAGAGAATAAGGAAAGAATCTCTGATTCTTGACATTAATACCAGAGAAGTAGCTGGCAGCTGGATAAGAGCATCACATAAGACTACCAGTACTTCCAAGGAGTAGTTGCGAGTATGACAGACGGCACTCTTCAAGGAGCATACGATACTATCAGTGTCACTCGATAGTCGGGCGACATTAGCCTGATCCAAGCTCCTGGTAATGACATGACTAGCGTAAGGAAATGACACTCGACACTCAACCCAAACAACAACATCATCATCAATGCACTGGATGTTATCAAAAACCTAGGTCGTGTCTCGTCTATACTTGCCAACCTCCACTCCCGTCCCTGTTGACCTCCACTGTCTCCAGAGTGGGAGTGGATATCTCTAGAGCACCAGCCAGGCCAGGCTCCCTAGCTTGCCTAGCTAACCCCATAGGCTATAGCGGCCAACTCAGTAACAATTCGCCGCAATCACAGACTCAAATTACGGTTAGAGTAGCCGCTTTTGATCGGCCAATTTCTCAGTGTTTGCCACGATTGATAAGTTCGAGTTTACCGTTTCGGCTAGAGAATCCGGTGTGCGCAGTGATTGGCCAGCGCACAGAGCTTCTAGATTGCAAACATGGTGGTGTTCTATTGGAGTCGCCCTTTGGAGAAGTGAAGCGAAGTGGTTGCGTGTCTGCGGAGATTCCGTGAGGAGCTGAGCGTGAACCAAAGAAAAGATGGTGGGAAGATGAGGGGATTGGCCAAGGTACTTTACTTTATCGTGCAGGGGTCGGGATGAGAATCCGAGGATACGGGCAGACTCCGTTTACACTCTTCGGCGTTACAAGGGAGATGATAAGGGACTGACCTAGGTGAGCTATTTTGTGATGGATACCTTAGATAAGTATCCTATCTACAATGGGTCCCCTTCTAAACTATTGACAGAGTGTCTATACGACGGAGAGATATCATCTGTAGAGTAGATTACCGAGATTCAAGTCTTCACAATGAATTACCCTATTCGTAATGTTTGTGCCACACCAACAGCGAGTGATTTCCCTGACCAATTGCACGAGCGCCAAACACACCACATTCCACCGTCTGCACGAGCTAATCGAGTGCCGATACAGGGCTTTCCCCAGAACCTCAATCAGTCTTGGTTCGGTGGACCCGAGCCTCTCTTCCCCGTGGGGAAGACCCATGTTCGTTGCGTTTCCCTTCAGCTCGCTCCAATCTGTGAGTGGGTGCACACAGACTGCAAGGGCCTGGACCCATGGGCTACGTTAGGGGGTGATAGTGGCTAAGCTAGCCGTGCAAGATAAGCTCTTGTTCCAAGTAGTCCAACGACACCATGCGCGTACTACCCGGGCATGGTTCACTGCCTGTTATCTCTGCCTCTGCTCGACACTATATAAACCGCCATGAATCCACTCTCTCCAGCCTCCTCTTCTCCTCAGACCCTCGTCTCCAACACTCTTCACCCCTATCCTCCCTAGTTCTTCACCTCAATTCCTATTCCTCTCATGAAGGCTGGCTTGAACCGCCTTTTATTCCACAATGTCAGACGACGAGAAGAGACGACACTCCGCCTCCAAGGGCAGTGCCGTCGCTGGCGATGCCTCAAGCATTCAATATGTCGACGACCAAGGCATGGGCCATCTCCACCGACGCCTCAACAACCGTCAGATCCAGCTCATCGCCGCTGGTGGTTCCATCGGAACAGCTCTCTTCATCTCCATCGGTGGCGGTCTCGCCAAAGGTGGTCCCGGCAGTCTTCTCATCGCCTTCACCCTCTACTCCCTCGTTCTCGCCCTTGTCAACAACTCGATCGCTGAGATGAACACATATATGCCCGTTGCTGGTGGATTCGTGCGTCTTGCTGGCTACTGGGTCGACGATGCCCTAGGCTTCGTCGCTGGCTGGAACTTCTTCCTCTACGAAGCTCTTATTATTCCCTTTGAGATCACTGCCCTAACCTCTGTCATTTCCTTCTGGAATGCTGATGCTCTCAACGCTGGTCCAACCGCTGGCATTTGCGCTGCAGTCATTATCTGCTACGGGTAAGCTTGACCTCTTTAATCAATTGAGCTTTACTGACCATCTTATAGTCTTCTCAATGTTCTCGCTGTTCGATTTTATGGTGAATCCGAGTTCTGGCTCTCGGGTGGAAAGCTCATCCTGATCTTCCTCCTCTTCGCCTTCACTTTCGTCACTATGGTCGGTGGAAACCCCCAGCACGATGCCTACGGCTTCCGACATTTCTCCAACCCTGGGTCATTCACCACATACCTCAGCACAGGCGACAAGGGTAGATTTGAGGGCTTCCTCGCTGCTCTCTTCTCAGCTTCCTTCACCGTCGTCGGCCCCGAGTATATCTCCATGGTCTCAGCTGAGGCCCAACGCCCTACCTTCACCATCAAGAGTGCCTTCAAGACAGTCTATTACCGATTCTGCATCTTTTTCATTGTCGGTGCTCTCGCTGTTGGCATCGTCTGTGCCTACAACGACCCCAAGCTCGTCGACATCTACTTTGGTGCTGGCGGTACCGGCAACGCTGCTTCTTCCCCATATGTCATTGCCATGACTAACCTTGGAATCACGGGTCTCCCTCATTTCGTCAACTTCCTGATCCTCACCTCCATCTTCTCCGCCGGTAACACATACACCTACTGCGCTACCCGAGCTCTCTACTCTTTGGCCATTGAGGGACGCGCCCCTCGATTCCTCCGATACTGCAACAAGTCCGGTATTCCCGTCTACGCCTTCTGTGTCACCATGCTGTTCCCCTTCCTGTCCTTCCTCCAGGTTGCCAACGGCTCCGCCAAGGTTCTCGGCTGGTTGATCAGCATCGTCACTGGTGGCGGTCTCATCACCTTCATGATCATGTCCATCACATTCATCAACTACCACCGTGCCTGTGTCGCCCAGGGCGTCGACCGCAAGACTGAGCGACCCTACTACGGCTACTTCCAGCCATACGGTGCCTACATCGCCCTCGTTGTCCAGTTCGTCATTGTTCTCGTCTACGGATACTACGCTTTCTCACCCAAGTTTGACGTTGAGGTGTTCTTCCAGAACTACTCCATGCAGATCCTCGCTGTTCTCCTCTTCGTTGGCTGGAAGGTCTTTAAGAAGACCAAGTACATCCGACCTCACGAGGTTGAGTTGGTTTGGGAGCGACCCATGATTGAGGCGTACGAGGCTACATTCAATGAGCCTCCTGTTGGCTTCTGGCACGAGATGGGCGAGTTGGTGATGCCTTGCTTCTTCAAGAGGAACAAGAGGACTTCAGAAGTTTGAAGCGGGTGCTTCAATTCTTGTATTTGTTTAGCTTGGACATGACTGGATGATATCACTTGCGAATATAGTTCAATTAACATTGTTAACAACACTCTACTTCCTGATGTGATGCCTTATCTTGCTCTCTCATTCTATGCTGCACAGTTGTTCATGTAGGTATAAGGTTGAGGGGTTATACGAAGTTTGAAGCCACGACGCAAAGGCAAAGAACGCATCTCAAAATCCATGGGTAACACACTACAGTGTTCTCAATTCTTCTCAGTTCTTTCTAAATTAAGTTCGTTGTGTCGAGGGCGGACGGACCCATCGTCCCTTGATGAGGTATACAGTAAGAGGTAGTGATCAACAAGCAGACTGAACGGCTTATCCTGGCACTGTCATTTTCTGCGGATATATACCTACCTGCAGTTGGTGGTATTATACGGCAGTGAGAATAACCGTACTGATAAGATTAGAAAAGATCTATCTGTCCACCTTGCTCACAGCCTTGCACGAGGTTCCTGCACCGGCTTCTGCCCGCCTTCTATCTTCTCAACAGCCCGTTCAAAAGCAGCAACAACATCATGCTCACTGATCCAAGAAGGATTCATCCTCCCTTTCACCCTCCGTCTTAACTGTTCGTCCGTCTCCGTCATCGCCCTCTCGATATTCGACTTCTGCCCCGAAATGTTCTTATGGACGATACCCAAGAGCTTATCCAGATGCGGTTTGCGAGTGGCTTCATATAGCTCAAATACCTGCGCAAGCTGAGCCTTGGTGGGCTTTCCTATTTGCGCTGACGAAGAAGGCCAAACGTGATCGAGCGAGCGGTATAGGGCATATGCATCGTCAATGGCGAGTGATCCCCCTGCTGCGAAAGATCCGCCGTGGGTGTGAGCTGCGTCGCCGACGAGAGCTACACGGTTGGAGAAGGACCATGTATCGAGGGCTGCGCCGGCGTAGTTGGGGAAGAGTTTGACGTAGGGGGTTGCGTCTATGAATGCCCGGGTTGTAGGGTTCCAATGCTTTGGGGTGTCAGCATAGTCAATGGTTCTTGGGAGGGTTCGCTTACTTGGTATAACCTCTTGAACTCTTCGACACTACCATCTTCATCCCACTTTGCGTCTTTACCCGGCGACTTTGGATCTTTTGGATCGGCGTGGTAGCCACCGACTATGGTAAACAAACCTTTGCCTGTAGCCATGTATTAGTGATAGCGCTGAGGAAGAAGCGCTGGACTCTTACCTAGATGAGAATGGAAGAAAGTTGTCTCATGGCCAGCCTATGGACCGATTAGGAACCTATTAGTTCGAGAGTCTTGAGAGCTTACCCAGTGAGCTGCATCCTCAGGGTACTCAAGATTCTTCAACCTGTCGGCATCAAAGACTGCGCGGAAAGCGACCCAACCTGTCCAGTGCAGTTCATGCTCCGGTACAAACGTCTTGCGAATTTTCTGTCAAGATGTCAGCAATCTATTACCCCAAGAAATGTCTAGAACATACTGATCGTAAACCATCAGCTCCAATGACAATATCAGCCGTCGCCGTTGTCCCATCCTCAAAGTAAAGCGTAGCTCCCTCATCAGGATCTGCTTTCACATCAACAGTCGTCTTCCCCAAATGAACAATACCCTCTGGTAAATTCTCCAACAGCGCCTGATGAAGGTGGGCACGATGAAACCGCGCAGTCGCATGTTTCTTGCTCTGCACTGTGCTGTGAACATCATGATCGATGACTTCTCCGGTCTTCCAGTGTCGGTATATCATGGGATATCCAGACTTTTGACGTTGCGCAAAGCCTTCAGCCAGGGCATTTTCGACGCCAAGACGGTCGAGGGTTCTGAGACCATTGGGACCAAGAGCTATACTTGCGCCGATTTCTTTAAACTCTGGCGCTCGCTCGTAGACTTGGACGTTGACGTTGGGGTGTTTGAGCAGTGCGATAGCTGTGATGAGGCCTGCGATGCCACCGCCAGCGATCGCTACCTCGAGCTTAGACGAGTCCTTTTGAGCTGACATGATTATTGCAGAGTCTCAACTGAGATATGAACTCATATTAAGTAGACGAACATCACTAATTCAACTCATGGTATCTCAATTGAGTCTTACCCCAAGTGTAACTTGTCGGATGAACCCCGACACTGATTCGAGCACGCCATCTTATTCCCCACTAATTCCCTATTTACAGGACGTACTGATTGAAGCAGCCAATGTCATTTAAATGTCGCGTCGAGATAAGTGATAATGCCATTTGAGAAGTATATGACGAGGTACCGATGTCGCAAATGCCAATTTGTAATCTCATTCATGCTACCTTACTCAAAGAAAGCCCTCCAATTGCTCCTCAACAATCCAATACCACGTAGAAGATCACACAGCAATAGGTTCCAAGTCTGAGAGGTCCAAAACCCTGGTCTCGTGCAACTTGTATCCCTCCGTGGCTCCCAAATATCGCCCTGTTTGGAAGCTCCAAAGCAAGTCCCCGAGAGGAAAGCTATGGCATGCCTCGATATATCTCAACACTTGACGATCGATAGACTCACCCCAGATAGGCATGCTAGCCAGTGCGAGATACCATCGACGATAACACTCGTTCTGAAGCTCGCCAGCTCTATCCATGGCTTGCTGAGTGGTGAAGCCGTTCTTCTTCAGGACTGTGACCAAGTTGTGCTCAATACCTGACTTGACATCTTTGTTGTACGAGACGATATCGTTATGGCTGCGCTGTATGAGTAAAGAACTCAAAGGTTGGGAGTGGGTGTCACTTACATCCAGGCGAGGTCACAGCCTACAGCTATGCATTCCTGAACCGAGGGATGTTCAAATGCCTCCTGCGACAAGTTCACATTGTGGGCATAGCTGTGAAAAACATTGTCAATCTCAATTCGACGTCATCAATTGGGCCAGGCTCACGCGATCAGACTTATGCATGGATATCCACCAACAGTCCTCCTCCACATTCTGATGTAGTCCTCCTCTGTCCGAGGTTGACCATTTCCATCACGTGTCGCTTCGACCTGATGTAACAGGCCGTCCAAGTATCGCTTGTGCGTGATCTTGAACTGCGTCTGTACATCAGGATAAGCTCTCTGCGTACAGAAACAATTAGTAAAGTTCCATCAATGAGATCATTAGCAAGACGTACCTCTTTAACTCGATCCCAGATGGTTCGGAATAAATATCGCAGCGGATGTTGCTCTCTGTCCGGAATCTCGGCGCCATCTTCGAGTACAGCGAGTGTATGCCTGATCTCTTCCTCTGCGGCTACTGGGTCTCGGTCAAGTTGACCCTCATCAAAGTCGTCGTCAAAATAGAAGATCTAGCCATTCACGTCAGTCGTTGCCCTCATATTTTGGTGTGTCTGAGGATTCTGTTTCGTACCCAGTTCAGCCAGTCGACCATGGTCCTGAGTGCTTCTGCATCTGCATGAGGAGCCATGGCCGAGGCGCAGAAACAGAAGTCGGCCTTTCTGTTCTTAGCCGCTTCGTGCTTGTCCATCTTGAGATAACTAGGCTTTAGTTAAAATAGGCTTCACTATGAAAGGAGGCGGGATAAACTCACTCAGCTATGAAGGCGTCGGCTGCGGCCTTGACCTTGAAGTGGTGAGGGTTCACCGTAGGCGTCGCAGACATTATGGAACCAAACATGTCCGGAATGCGGACTTCGGTTGGATGGCCTTTTCCATTGACCTTTGTGTCTCCGTTTATAGTCGCAATCATCTTGATGAAACTGAGATGTATCGTATAATTTGTCAAGGCGAGAGTGATGCGTTTGTACTGTTACTGCTCATTAGGACATGATGCATGCCGACTTTAAATATACTACTACAATAAAAGATCAAGTATCAACTTTCTCTCATTGAAGATAGTCGTCTTGAGAGTGTAAGCACGAAAAGATGCCATTTTGGGAATATCCGTCCTCTGTCAGCCAACGATCTGCAACACGGCATCCTACGGAGCTGGAAAAATACCTATTCGGGAGATCTCTCCATAACCATAGACTGAGTTACGAACTTCTTACAATGGATAAACTTGATAAAATGGCGAGGAAGAGAGACATGAAAATGAAGACAACAGCTATTGAGACAAATACACCTTCGCCATGTCTTCCATCAAGCTCATCATTCCACGTGAAGCCATGTTCAACACTGGCTTCCTGTCGGCACGTATCTGGTCGCCAACCTCTACTTCATGGAACATTATTTACTATACTGCTTTGGCCTTTGGAGTCTTTGCTTTTTATTGGCTATGCCTAGTGTTTTATCGCCTCTTCTTGCATCCTCTTAGGAACGTCCCAGGGCCTAAGATCGCAGCGGCTACCAGCTGGTATGAGTTCCACCAGGACGTCATTCTCGATGGCCACTACATCAAGGACTATCCTAGACTTCACGAGAAATACGGTAAGTGATATGACCCTGGTATATGTGTTTTGGTTGCTGATATAATCTTAGGCCCAATTGTCCGAATGAGTCCTAACAGAGTACACATCAATGATCCAAACTTCTACCACAAGTGAGCACGCAAATACCCCAATGGCAGCTATATACCACTAACCACTACGATCGCTAAAGGGTGTATTCTACTGGAACCAAGTTCCTCAAGGAGCCTGCCATGTTCAGATTCGCCGGTGAACTCGACGCCCTGCCATTTATCATGGATCCTGCAGCCCATAAAGTCCGTCGCGGCATTGTCAATCCCATGTTCTCACCCCGCGCAATCAAAGATTTCTCTCCTCTGGCTCTCCAGATTATCAAGGGTGCTCTTAAGAAGATTGGAGAATCGTATGAAACCGGGAAGCCTGTTAGCTTGAAGCGACTTGAGTCAAACTTTGCTGTACGACATCTCTAGTAATACTTGAGCGGGGGCATGCTGACAAGATGAACAGATGGACATCATCATGAAGCTTTGCTTCGGTAAAGACATGCACTGCACCCAAGGAAAAGAAGGAACAGAGGCACTCGTCGATTCGATGGTCGCTCTGCCTCATAGCTTCAGTCTCATCAAGCACTTCCCTATGCTTGGAAAGATCATGCAATCTTTCCCCACGCATGTTTTAACATACATCATTCCAGGCTTCGTCGAGTTTCGCAACGTATGCCCAGTCCATTCTCGCTTCCAGCATCTGATTCGCAGTAAGGCTAACACTGTCTAGCAATGTGCTCAATGGGCCAACGAAGTGCGCGAGAGACATCATAATGGTGTCTACACCGACGAGACTGGCCGTCAAACCGTTTTCGACGCTATCCTAGACGCCGAGCCCGATCGCTCAACTAAGGGACTGGTCGATGAGGCCTTTTCACTCGTCATCGGTGGTACAGAGACTACCGTTACTACCATTACCTATGGAGTCTGGTGCATTCTGAAGAACCCTGAGGTTGAGAAGAAGATGCTGGAGGAGCCTCGCACTGTTGAGACCAACAGCGACGGGCTGATGGAGTATCCGAATCTGATGAATCTACCTTACCTGGTGAGTAATAACTACAGCGGTCCGATTTCTGACGTCGGATGACTTACTGTGATCTAGACTGCTGTGATTCACGAGACTCTTCGCATCTCCTCCCCAGCTCCAGGCATCCTCACACGCCTCGTGCCATCTGGAGGAACAAAATACGGTAGCCACTTCCTCCCTGCAGATGTCAGTATTCCCATAACTTTTACTTGGTATTTATGTCCTTACTGACACGGCCTTCGCTTAGACTTCCGTCTCAACAGCCCAACGTCTGATCCACTACGACCCAGTCCTCTTCCCGGAGCCCGAGACCTTCATGCCCGAGCGATGGCTTGACAACAGCGACAAGGCTTCTAAGAAGAATCTAATCCCGTTCAGCAAAGGTCCGCGTATGTGCGTTGGCCTGAACTTGTCTTACATGGAAGCCTACGTCTTCCTCGGGAACCTCATTCGCCGCTTCGACTTGAGCTTGCATGACAAGGACCAAGGTACACTTCGTTGGAAGGACTACATTGCTCTTCATATTGAGGACGACGTTTTGATCAAGGTCAATGGGCTTCGGTAAATGCATTTGTGGGCGGCTTTCTGGAGAGTCGGTGAGTTTGATGAGAATTGGCTGCAAATAGGTATTGATTGCGACTTAGAGTAAAGAGATACTCTAGCTTAGATTGAAATAAATATTCGCAATTTAAACTTCAAGCTCAATTTTCTATTCCTGCTACTGGTGTTCTTTTTTCCCTACGGTGGTCCTGATCTGTAGGGCACGTCTCCAAGTTCGCAAGTTCCTGGGGCCGGGCACAATCATGTCCCAGCAGACATTCTCAAACCTCAAGCCTGACATTGCTGATCAACACCAAATGATCCACTTAAAGTTCGCTCATTAATTACTCCGTGCTTATGACTTTGTGTTGGTCTCGTCCAAGACGCGCCTAGTCATTCTCCCATCGGCAATGTAAGACGGAACCGCAGCCAAAGCACTCCACGACGATCATTATCCGAGCACCACCTCATTTTCGTATTTGTACTCCATCAGGTGACTTTCCGTCATAATGCTCTCCCTTGAACCGACGGAAATACTCCAATTCGATGCTGCATCCCTGCATCTTGGCATGCTATACTATATATGGTATCTTTCCGAACACCCATGTAAGACAAAGATCGCCAAAGCACCACCAACAGCAGGGCAAAAGGCCTGCTTCTTCTGCTTAACTGCGCTTTTCTTTCTTCTCGCAACATCGAATCCTTCATGTTGCTGACAATTGACTCGGGCAGGTCTGCTTTGCTTGGCTGCATTAGAAATCCTTTGCCTTGGCCAAACCTGTGACGTTTCTCGGCCGACGTTGGCTGGAGCAATTGTACCCATCGCAAACTCGCATGCAGCACCGCACATCAGACTCTGGCTCGGAAATACAGCATAGAAACCCTTGAAAATGGAGTCCAAGGTCGAAACAGGCCCTGCGGCGACAGGAAATGAGGATGCCTACTCAGTCTGGTGGGAAGAGCCAGCTGATCGCGACCCAGAGAACCCCATGAGCTGGTCGAATGGCCGGAAATGGGGCATGATAACCACGATATCGTTTCTCTCTTTCTTGACGTATGCTTCTCCCCACAATATCCTCATATGATCGCTTGCTTACCAATGTGCAGGCCACTCGCATCGTCAATGATGGCACCAGGAGTACCCCAAATAATGGAAGAGTTTGGAAGCTCAAACGACACCGAAGCAACGTTCGTCGTGTCCATCTTCATCCTTGGCTTTGCCTTCGGACCCTTATTTATCGCGCCACTCAGCGAACTCTACGGCCGTGTACCTATATACCACGTCTGCAATAGTCTGTTTGTGGTCTTCTCAGCATGTTGCGCTCTGTCGAATGGAGTGCCCATGCTAATGGCGTTTCGTTTCTTATCTGGGGTATCTGGCGTAGCTGTCATCACTTGTGGTAGCGGCTCTATCGCCGATATGATGCCACCGGAGCAGAGAGGTCGTGCCATTTCCCTCTGGTCCCTAGGACCATTGACAGGTCCCGTCGTCGGTCCGGTGTGCGCTGGGTTCCTTGTTGAGGCCAAGGGATGGAGGTGGGTGTTCTGGATTATCACTATTGTTGTAAGTCTCGAATTACACCTACGTGATGCTTTGTACGGGAGAGACTAACCTCTTCACCAGTCTGGAGTTGCTGTTCCGGCATCATTCTTTATCTTACAAGAGAGTTACGCGCCAGTGCTTCTTGAGAGAAAGGCGAAACGTCTTCGTGAAGAGACAGCAAATGAGCTGTATCGGCCTCGAACCAAAAAGAAAGGCACCGCCAGGGAGCTCTTTCTAGCGGCTATCATCCGCCCAACACGCATGTTCTGCCTCAGCTTCATAGTCATGGCGATGTGTGTTTACCTCGCCGTGGTGTATGGTATCTTCTACATCCTACTTACAACATTCACGTTCGTCTATAAAGATGCTTATGGCTTCAGCTCCATCGGTGCCGGCTTGTCCTTTATTCCTGGCGGTATCGGGAATATCGTGGGACTTGCTTATGTCGGAGTTCTCAGCGATAACTTGATCAAGAAGCGCAAAGCCCAAGGTCTTGAACACCAGCCTGAACAGCGTTTACACCCCATTATTAGCGTACCGACTGGTCTAGCTATGGCATTGGGTCTTATATGCTATGGCTGGACTGCAGATAAGCAGGTTCACTGGATTGCCCCAATGATCGGAACTGGCATCGTTGGATTCGGCATGCTCGGTATTTTTATGAGTGTACAGACATACTTAGTTGATATGTACACAACCTATGCTGCTTCCGTCACAGCAGCTAACACGGTGTTGAGAAGCGTACTGGGTGCCCTCCTCCCTCTCTGTGGGCTACAGCTCTACGATAGTATGGGCTTGGGGTGGGGAAATACGCTTCTTGGTTTGGTCGTGCTTTTCCTTGCACCATTTCCATGGTTGTTTTATCAATATGGCGGGAGAATTCGACAAAGTCCCAAGTTCAGGACTGATTTCTAAGTCAAGCCAGTCAGACTTGATGTGTAATTATTCATGGCAGTTTCAGCCAAGTATTATTCTTTGGTAGCCCGTATGCATTGTAATCATATCAATAAAGAATTGGTAAGAACTATTAATTGATAAGATGCTCCTTTGCGATATCCTAGATGCTGACGAGAGGCTCATTCAGCTGCATGTATGATTCCATGGCTATGAATACGACTCTCTCATGAAGCATCTGAGACACGTTGATTCTGTCAGATCACATGTGCTCGCTATTCCCGAATAAATGATCGGCAGATACGCAGATACGACCTATCTTACATCTGAGCCACTGGAAGTTAGATGGGTAACTCCCGGCGATTGACTGTTTAGTTCTGGTCGCTGAATGTCGCCAAATCCGGCAACTGTTTATTACCTCTCCTCTCTAGTGGAATTATCTAGCACATATGACCAATAAGAGCCACACGCATGAATAGGCCGAATAAGACCTAATGGTCCACACTACGGAGTAGATTTGCACCGACAATCTTCGGTCAGGTAGTTGATGCTCCGTATGTGCCGTGCCGCTATGATTCATGCATGTTGGCCGTAAGGCGTGGGTCAGTGCCGCGAAAAAGTTCCATCCTACACAGTCAGAGCGTAGGCGGCCCGGCCAATAAAAATGTGTCAAAGCAGAAGAGAAACGTCTGAGATAGCCTCGGGATGGATCCGCGGGTGCAACAGCCTGGACGAACGGAGCAACAACACTATCCGGAGGGTCAAAGGCCATCAAGGTCCACTGCAGTCCATGAAGTCAATGTTGAGAGTTGTAGTGAACCTTGGGGTTAGATTACAGAAGTGTTTTATTGATCTACTATTAAAAGTGAGTGCCGAGAGATATATCGCCAGTAGGTATTCAACTCGCCCTGGCATTAGTTGAACGGGCCGGGCCGTATCGGCTCCGGGTGCCGGCGTTTAGATTAGTTGTAAGAGTAGTTAGCGCTCTGAGCTGACGTCGCGGGATTGAAGGATCGAAATGCTTGCATTATCTTCTGGGGCTTATACCTCTGCAAAGCGTCTTATTGTGACAAACGGGGTCGCATTTTACCAAATCTCTCCCGATTTATGCTTGTTTTCTTTACCTCTCTTTTCGGTCATAGGGGTCCAGTAGGATCTCGGTTCTGCGGCTTTATCTGTGCGGATCTGAATGCCAGTAAATCATAGAGTCGTGTGAGAATGCAAGCCCCGTTCACTCCGTACTGCAACAAAAGTTCCTAGTCTTGACGGGTGGACTATCTCGCTTACACGGCCAAGACGTAATATATACTAGAAATTGTAATAGAGTATCAACTAGCAGGACAGTTTAGATGAGAAGAAGCCGAGATGGAGTAAACAGTCCGCAATGCTTATGAATGTTGTGGCTTTAAGATATTCTCACCATGTAAGATATTACAACGCTGACGAATTATGCTTTTGCCCCGTGGGGGTTTCTGCAGTTGCGGCGGAGTTGATAAGGAGGGTCCTACGTTAATTGCGTCTCGTTGATCTTTTTCCTCGTCGAGATTTATGAAGCGCTTAGGATTCGTAGAATGTAACAGCCAACGGCAGATGCGGCCCTTTTTACGTTTTGACGGGCCCAACATAAGCTCGTATGGGCCACATAACTCTATCAGAGGAAGCGGCGGACTGGATGAGGTGGCTTTCGCTTATGTAGATCCATGTCGCCGTATATTCTTTCCTCTCAGGTCGCTGGATACGCACTCATTCTGGGGTACCTCATGGGGGAGGGGGAATCTTACCAACTACTAGCAACCAACAGACATCAAAATCTTGATATAAACTCTGTGTTCGTGGTAGCATTGTAACATTTAACCCGCCCTAGTTACAATATCACCATGTTCAACACCTGGAAGCAGAACAGCAACTCATATGTAGTCCTTCCCACTGGACCACCATTCGAAAAAGCTCAAAATGGAAAGCCTCGACGCTCTGCTTGCAATCCCTGCCGTACCCGAAAGGTATGTTTCTGCCACTACACAGTCTAAGTTCATGCACTAACCTGGTCCAATGTGACAGATACGTTGCACAAGTGAACCTGATGGCTGCAGAAACTGTCGCAGTCGGGACCTGCAGTGCGAATACGGGACCGATAGCGATACCGAGCATAATTTTGGTTCTATAAAGGGAAGAAGACAGATGAAGCGGAGAGATCTGGAGGACTGATGCCTCCCCTCACCGATGGATCCTATAATGCCGAGGACGATACCGGAAATGTACAGAGCTCCAACATGAGTGAGGGTGTAGTTCAGGGGTCTGAGGGGATGCATCCTGAACTTCATCACATGGAACCAGACTGGTCTGAATTTATGTTTGGATCCCCGTAAGACATATCGTCAACTCCTACAAACTCTAGAGATTTCAGTCATGACACAACGTTCGATTCGACCGTCAGCATGGACCAAGTCTTGAACTCGCCCGGTAGCTTTCTGACTTCACCTCCTCTGGAAAGCATGCTCGATGACGATTTCTATCCACATGATAGTTTCCCTTTCTCACAATCGACGATATCAACCGGTGGAACTTGGCCAACAAGGACAGAACAACTCCATGACCATGGTACCTCGGACGATAGAATATCATCTTGTCAATGTTCTATCACTCCTATGGAAACATGGGAAGCCCTCACAATTAACATCTCTTCCAAGCACCCCACATCTCAAAAATCCATACAGGCTCAAAAGTCAGCTATATCAAGTTGTGAAGAATTGCTTCATTGTTCCACGTGCTCTTCTCAATCACGGAATGTCATTCTTCTCATCGACATTTGTGCGAAGCTGCTTGACAGTCTTAGGTTACAGGACGGAGACCTTCAAGCGGACCACCAACAGGCTGATCATCGACTGGCAGTATATGAGATGGCCAATAACCAGGATGGCGATGACGACAGTCATGTGAGAAGGAATTTATGGATGTCCAGGATGAGAAGGTTGGGTCGGTTGATAGCAAGGGTCAGTGAATTGCTAGATAGTGACCAGTGGTCGGCCCAGAGGAGGCTACTTCAGGATGTTCAATTGCGATTTACAGGCGTTATGTTTGGCTGGCAGCATTAGTGGGAAATATCATAGAGTAGCAATGTCCATAGATAGTATAGAATCAAGTACACAGAACCTTCTAGGTCTAGATTAAGAGTCTGGCATAGTATTTACCGGTAATCCACAACGTAAATGTCTTAAGCAATTAAAGTTAAAAACAAAATAATAAGAAGAAAGCAGTAGTGGTTTTCTGGTGTTGGACTAACAAAGCACTATCACTACATGGACAGGGGTAGAACACATTGGAGCCAAAAATGCGACCGAGGGGAATCGAACCCCTCTCTAACGCTTGGAAGGCGTTAATGCTAACCACTACACCACGGTCGCTGGTGATTTGAGGCGATGCCTTGTGATTTTGTTGGAGGACACAATTGCAGACGGACTTATATACTCACTATCTGCTTAAAGACAAACTTTGTCACAGTATCCAACCGCAGCCTTTCCTAGAATTTTTCTTCACCATCACTACCAAGCTACCTACTGATAATCGCTTTTTGTCACAACAAAAATTTCCTAATTCTTCATTCACACGTCTACAAGCTATTATGAGGCTCATGTATTCAGTCCTATTAACATATATTTTATAGTTCAATGCTGTCTATTCCTTATTTCATTCCAGATCATTGACAAATTCTCTATTATATATGAAGAATTACATCTCAATAGCCAGCTTACTGCGAGCTCGGAGCTTATATCCATACTTGAACATGACAAAAGGAATCAGGCTCAGTACAGTACCAAATAAGGCAAGGATGAGACCAGCATACTGACTCCCGACATTGTGGAAGAAAGCATTGGCGAATAAAGGCGTAACAGCGCCAAGAGTGTTTCGCATAAGACCTTGACCAGCAATGGCAGATGAAGAGCTCTCACCATAGCAATCGGCGGTGTAACTGTAGGTACTCTCAAAAACGAAGTAGATACCAAAGGCAATAGGAGCAAGACCAATGGCGGGGCCAACCCAAGAGACATGAGAATATTGAGTGAAGCTGTAGATGAAGAGGCCAATGGGGAGGAAGACAGCTCCGTACATGGCGCCGTAGAGACGAGCTTCGGGAGTGACCTTGACGTTGGGGTCCGCGACAAGACGGTCAAACTTGCGCATCTGGAGGTGATGAGCCAACCAGCCGAGGGTAGTACCAATGCAGAGAGAGATGTAGGGAAGACCGCTGACACCCTCGCCCCAGCCGTGGTGCTCCTGGAAAGTGATGGGGATAACGGAAAGGAAGAGGAAGACAACAGCCCAGCAGAAGGCAATCCAGAGACCGAAGGCAAAGACGACAGGCTCAGTGACCAACATGTGGATAGCCTTGACGGAACTGGCCTTAAGCATAGCCTGCAGACTGGGAGTCAAAATATCACCAGCAGAGACGTATCGCTCATCGCCAGTAGCTTGTCGAAGAGCCTTGGCTCGCTTATGTAGAGCGACGCCACCTCGAGTCTCAGGGAAGTAGAAGAAGATAACGAGGAGCAGAGGAACATTAGCAATGCCCTGAATACCCTCGATCCATCGCCATCCAATAGCCTGATCAATGAAACCAGCGTAGATGGGAGCAGCGACAGTTCCGAAGATAGCGACCCAACTGAACATAGCCATAGGCCGACTTCGGTGGTGAGGCTCGTACATATCATCGAAGGTACCACCGACAAGAATAGTACCGACGCAGCCGAAAAGACCGAGGAGGAGTCGAAGGCCAATGATGGTATCGATGTCCTTGGCGAGAGCGAGGCCGATGAAGAGGAGTGAGAAGCACAGGAATGAACTGGCGTAGACGACCTTGCGACCGACCAATTCACAGAAGGGAGCTAGCACCATGGGTGCGACAGCACAGCTGATGTTGAAAGTGAAAAGACCCAACTGACCCTTGATGTTAGGAGCATCGAGGTCCTTGCACATACTAGCAATACCCGAGCTGTAGGCAGTAGTAGCAAGACCGATGAACAAGGTCATCAAGTTGAGAATAGTCGAGATAGATCGTTTATACCAAGGATTCCAGTTGAAAGGATTCTCTTTATCACCAGTCGCAAAACCAAGTACGATGTATTCCTTGCCCTTCTCATTAACAAGTTCCGTCAGGGTAAGAGGCATATCGACATCAACAGTCTTGATAGCCCCAAACTCCGGGTCGACGGACTCATTGCTCGGGTCGACATATTTACCACCAACGATACGTCCAGCAAGGGGTTCACCCTTTTCATTCTTGAGAACCTCAAGGTCTGTAGACTCAGGATCCGAAGCACCCTTATCTTCGCTATTTCTTCTTGAAGCGGGGGCAGTAGAATTCTTCCTCGAAGGTGCAGCAACAGAGTTCTTTCTCGAGGCCGGAGGAACAGCAGAGTTTCGTCTCGTGCCCACGAATGAATTCGCCTTGGAATTGGCGTAGAAGCTCGTAGGTCTTGAAGCAGACGGCGACCCCAGGGGGAGAGGGGACCCAGGCCTTGAGTTGGGCGCAGAGAAGGACGGGATATAATTAGACATGATGGGTTGGGTGTGATAAGAGGAGAGCGTGCTGTTAGAGGGGAGGTTGACTCAGAGGCAGAAGAGAGATAAGAGATATAAAAGAGTTTTGGAGCATCATTTCGTCAGGCCCAGTATGATGACATCGGTTGTCTCGTCTTCCCACTTGTCTTATCATCGCACGTTGTCTGTTTCCGTGCATGTTTGGTTGTTGCGAGGTGTGGAGTTGTGGTGTTGGTCCACTATACCACCACGAAGCCGCCGAGACTCTGTGGGTTTCCCATCACGACTCATGTTTTTTTTGTTATGAACAATAGATGATGTATTTCACTGCACTAGTCCCAGGGGCAAGATACACTAGAACAATTCTTTTCTTCTGGAATTCTACTTGAAGATTTGTCATTCAGAATTGGCAATCGTGAACTCGGTGGCCATTTTCATATTCTCGATATTCAGGGCGGTGCCTTTTCGGGCTTAAGGTGAGATTCCAATTAAGACGGCGGAGTGTCCGGGAGTGCCGGTCCGCTCGGTGTGGGTCTCGGTCCGAGAACATATGACGTCGAGTCGAGATAACTCGGTGTTAAGGCAGATCCTCTCCTATAACTAACTTATCAAAATACGATCCAGAAATTAAAATTTTCATACCTTGCTAGGCATATTTCCGTGGTGATAGCACAGTGGATCATTTACAGCTCTGTTGTGTATAAATGATGCCTTGCGTCACATCAATCTGAAGAGTTCTCACTCGGTAGCTTACAAGACTCCGAGCCCTGGCCTGACTCGCGAGCCGATATGTTGTTTCCGTGATGATTAGATCCATCTGTCATGAGGCTCCGAGGAGGGACGAGGATCGGAGAGTCCTCCTCTCGCCAAGACTTCCTTTCCATCAGAACATGGACGAGGATCGTGTGTTGAGCTTCCGATCCCTGAGTCTTAGTGAGGCGATTCCAAGTTTCTATCATTCGATACAAGGTTTGTTTTTTCAGCTCGCGTGTGTCGTTGCAGTGAAATGAGGACCCTTTTCTTTTTCTCCTCATCAACCAACCAACAACTCGGCCGAGTTACATTGTACACCGTTACACGTCACATTCAAAACTTGGAGAAAAGACCTGGAGAAGGCCATCCATTCTCCTGGTAAACTTAAAAAGATGTGAAATGTCAGAATTCCAGAAAAGCATGTCTGAGGAACGGTTACATCCTGTCACTGTTCGTCCTTATCAAATTCCGATCCAGGGCGGAATGATCCCTTGACCCACTGATAGATAAGTGCCGTGAGGCTCCCAGTGGGTCAAGTCATGCACGGTCTCGGTGAGGCGGCACCTGCGGATCCTTGAAAGATCTTCCTTGGCGGGCGAGTATCGGAGGGAGCAGGGATGAGTGTAATGCACGCACTAAGTTAGTGAAAAGCTTCCTTACGGGTTCCAGAGAATCTTTGGGCGCAAATCAGCTGGTGTTTTTCTGCGCTAGGCGAGATGTAATGACGACATTGTTTGGTGATGTGGCACTAAGGGGTTGATGAATTTTCAAAACACCAAAGCACTGACTAGTATCTCTATGGTGTCTAAGATCGAGATATGTAATGGCAGGCGTGCCACTTAAAACTTTATGAGTTAAAGTGAAGATATGCATAAGCTTTACAGGAACTTTTTAAACTTGGCTAAAAAGATATCGCTTTTTTTTTCATCTCCTGACATTAGAAAAAGATGTCAACCTTAACATACTGATCAATTACATAGAGAACGAAGAACTCTACAGCTGAACATATTTTACCGAAGCTACAGACTATTATTTAAGTGCTATCTTATTAGTCAAGATGCTTTCACCTGTGAGAATTTACGTGGAACTCGCAATAGCCCTTCAATGTTGTCTGTATTGCTGTTTCACTGACATGATTTATTCGCTTACCCTAGAACAGATAAATTAACAACGCTTTGCTAAATCCATTGTAGAAAACTGTTTGGTTGATATTTCGAGCCTTAGATAATACATAAATTAAAGCAATTCATCCATCATAACACTTTGAGGGCGGTAATCGCGCATCTCGTTGGCATCAGTCGATCAGATCACATGATCCCCACTTCCTAGCAGAAACCATAAAACCAATACGCTCAACAACCCCTCCTCAACACTCACGAGCCATATCCCCATACACATCCACATCAAATCAGCCAAAATGGTCTACACAATCGTTGTCCACCTCTACGCCAAAGACGACGAGGAGTCCCTCAAGAAGCTCATCGCCAAGCTCATCGAGGCTAGCCGTGTCTACTCCCAGGACAAGGAGACCCTCTCATGGCACGTCATGCAGTCCACCGCTGACCGACGTGCTTTCACTATTGTTGAGCGCTATGAGCAAGAGAGCGTAAGTAACTAGTCAATTGAACGCGGGGATGCGTGCTGATTGTGTTGCAGAGCCAGAAGTATCATCTTGAGAACCCTTACTGGAAGACTTTCGACCCTTACGTCATTCCCCTGCTGGAGAAGCCTATGGACTTGAGAAGATTTGAGGAGCTTGATACTAGCAAGGACGTTGAGGTTCCTCAATAAACGCAGTCAAGTCAATTGAATAAAAACTGAGTTGCTGGAACTAAAATTAAAAATCTGTAGTATAAATACTGTCTCTCCAGTGTTGTTAGCCTCGACTTGCATATGACTGAGTAGAGTTTCTCATTATCCAACATAAAACGCCCAATGCCTCTCTAGTCGCTGCAGATACACCAAAAGCTCAATTGCTCGGCTTGAGCGCAGGGTACTTCGGCAACGGCCACCCTGCCTTCTCTTCACTGGAGAACCTTGAAATCAGATAAGGAATTCTCAAGAGGCATACAAACCAAGCAATCCACTGAATAATTGTAACACCTAATTGAGTATCAGGTATAGCCCTCCGGATAAGCCCAATCTTGATATTCTGGACCTTGTCAACAAATGGCCGTAGCACTTTGTCGTAGTTCTCGAAAGCCAAGGTCAAGTTCTCGGGGTTCTTTTGAATCTCACCCGCTAGCACATAGGCACCGATGAAGCCGAGTGTAGTTCCCATGCCGCTGAATGGAGAGGGGCAGTGAGCTGCGTCGCCTAGGAGGACTACGCGGCCTTTATGCCAAGTATTTGTCTGAACCTGGACAACTTCTTGAGAGTAAAAGTTCTCAGTTGTCTTCATGCCCTCCAGGAATCGGTCTGTTTGCCATCCTGCACCCCGAAACCTCTGTGTCCAGAACTCTTTCTGCTGCTCAACTGAACCTCTGTGAATGCTAGAAATTTCAGGTGAGTCGTCTTTGAGAATGAGGTAAACTTGGGTCTCTGTTGAGTTGTGCGTTCGGCGGAATATCATTCGACCTTGTGAAGCTTGATATGTCCTGCGGATGTTGCTGTCCCCTTCTTCGCGTGGAATGAAATAATAAGCCATATGAATACTGAGTTTTCGGTAAGGATCCGGAGCATCCGCTGGTTCAATAGCTTTTCGAATTCTCGAGCCTTGACCATCTGCTCCAACAAGGATATCAAAAGTATCCGATGTCCCATCAGAGAAGTGCGCAAGTACGCTCTTCTCATCTTGCTCAAACTTCTCCACGGTTCTATCGAAAACATACTTGACATTATCCTTCGTTGCATCGTATAGAATTCTTACGACATCTCCTCTCATGATTTCGAACTCAGAGGTTATGGACTGGGCGCCTTTGCCTGATGTATTTGCGAGTACTGTTCCCAAGATCTTTCCATTGCTATCGACGAAAGCAACACCTGCTTCGTCAACTAGCTTGGCGCGTATCTCATCTATAATTCCCATTACCTTGAGAGTCGCAATGCCTTGTTCCCGGAAGTCGATTTGTGCTCCAGTTGCGCGTAGAGCTGGGAAACGCTCAACGATGGTAACATGATGTCCGAGACGGGTGAGCCAGAAGGCCAAAGCTGGTCCGGCACAACCGCCTCCGCATATCAACACTTTCATAGGTGCCATTGGAACAGAAGTGAAGGTATTATAAGTAAATGCGTTCTTTCTTTTCGCACTTCCAGCAAGTGTAATTTTGGTCTGCCCCGTACGAATTGATGAGAGAAATAACAGATGAGATAATAGCACTCTCAATTAAAAATGTAGATTTTGTGGCTTTTTATAAACGTCTTATTGACACGCAACGAATCCTTCAAATACTCATTATACGCACACGACGGGTATGCGGCATCGCCAAACCAGCCAATGACATCATAGACAGCAGCACCTCTAGGTCTTCATTCAGCTGAAGTTAGCCCGAGCTTACGGTGCCAAAACTCTGAGGTTGAGGAACCTTGCGATAATTGAACGGGTAAGTTATTCAGGCAGATTGAGTCACTTGATACCACGCCATGACTGGTGGTCGCGTACGTATTATCAGAGGATCCGCGATACCCATGCCTGGCTTATGACCACTCGGCTTTAAGGCAAACTTTATTATCAGATCATGCCTCTATAGGAATCAGAGGATTTCTGTCTGAGAGACGCCAAGAACTGGAAACTAGAAAGAATATCCAGTCCTCGAGCGCGACTATGGGCGTCTATCTCCGACCAATAAATATCGCATAGTTATATGCCAAGCATCCATCACTTGCATTTCGGATGTTGCACCCGAAAATCTTCATAAGCAGCCCGTGGCGGGTAACGGGTGCGGGGTTATTCAACCACCTCCAACTTTCGCAACAGCCTCTGAACCTTGACAGATAGATACGCGACCTCCCTAGCTTTCTTTATCGCTAGGTTCTCAGATCGCTATGGAGACAAATCTCTGGCAACAAGTTGTCTCAGAGAAGCGACGGCAACGGACCCGTGCCATCTCTGCTTTTGTCACCAAGAACCTATCAGACAAAGAGGACCGTCAGGATACATACAGCGCCATTACCCAAGTCGATGATATCACCATCTTGACCGATAAGATTTCGAGTGGAAAGCTTAGAAGTGAAGACGTAACCCTGGCTTATATCACACGGAAAGTCAAGTATTGAGCTCCGTGAGAGATATATACTAACATATCGAGTCACAGAGCCATTGAGGCGCATAAGAAGGTAGACCCTTGCGACAATTCTTTGAAGTTTTGACATAGCTGACGTACTGACAGACAAACTGGTGAGCCTCATTGTAATCTCTTGCTGCTACCAAAGCCTGATGATTTACTAGCCTGACCGAAATCCTCTTCGATGATGCTTTAGAACAGGCTCAAGAGCTTGATGCGTATTATGCCAAAGAGAAGAAAACAAAAGGACCGTTACACGGGGTTCCAATAAGTCTGAAGGACCAGTTCAATGTCAAATGTTACGACACCACTCTTGGCTACACAAGCAAGGCCTTTAAGCCAGCCAACGATGATGCCGTCCTAGTGAAGATCTTGAAAAAGCTAGGCGCCGTCATCATCTGCAAGACCAATCTCCCACAAAGCATAATGGTAAGTCTGATAACAGGCATAGTTTGAGCTTATACTAATCTTGAGAAGTGGGCTGAAACTGACAATCCTCTTTGGGGGTTGACTGAGAACCCGATCATTCCCGGATATACGCCTGGAGGATCGTCGGGTGGGGAGTCGGCGCTGATTTACTCTCATGGAAGTCTCGGAGGCTTTGGGTCAGATTTGGGCGGTAGTATTCGCATGCCAGCTTCTATGATGGGCCTGTATGGTCTCAAGCCAAGCGTACGTTGATTCACTATTTTCAGAATATCGCTGACGTGATGTAGAGCTCGAGACTACCATATGGAGGAGTGCCCGTCTCAACGGATGGACAAGAGCACGTCCCATCATCCATTGGCCCCTTGGCACGCTCCCTTTCGACCATTTACCGTCTTACGAAAGAGATCACACTACAAGAACCCTGGAAACACGACTGTCGTTGCGTTCCCATCCCATGGCGCCAGTCTGAATACGACATGACCGTGAACAGCAAGTTAACGATCGGTGTCTTGTACGACGACGGCGTTGTGAAGCCTCATCCTAGTATCGTAAGGGTTCTAGCGCAAGCTGCAGCTGCCCTTGCAGCCGATGGCCATGAGCTTGTAATGTGGAAGCCTGACTTGCACGCAGAGTGCATAGAGGTTATGGATGCCTACTTCACAGTTGACGGAGGAGAAGATATTCGCCGTGATGTCGAGGCAGGAGGCGAACCTTTTATCCCGAGCGTGGAGAGGCTTGTGAACAGGGGAAAGCCTATATCAGTGTTTGAGTATTGGCAACTCAACAAACGGAAGCGAGAACTACAGCAAGCATATCTCGAGAAGTGGAACAACACCCACTCCAAAAAGGGAAAGACCGTGGACGCCATTATAATGCCGGCTCTGCCACATGCAGCTGTGCCTCACAACACTGTTAAATGGGTGGGATATACCAAGGTCTGGAATCTTTTGGATTATACCGCTTTGGTCATTCCTGGAGGGAAGGTTGAAGCTAGGGATCTTGATGCATTATGGGATCACGAGCCGAGGAACGAGTTGGATGAGTGGAACACCCGCCTATGGGAGGATATTATGCAAGATATGGTCAAGCATCATCTCCCTGTGGATATACAGATCGTGGGGCGGGTTTTGGAGGAGGAAAAGGTTCTGGCCGTTGGAAAGGTGCTAGATGATTTGCTGCGGACTCATGTACTTGAGACATAAGCTCTGTAAGATTCTTCAAAATCCAAGCTTTCCAACTAGAAAGAACAAAAATGCGAAGCTGATTCCTGAAGGCTGTCTATCAACGCTAGTGTCTTCCTCCGTCTCAGCCATCGTGCAGCTCAGTGATAAGTCCAACAAAAACAACCAACACGGCAGCATAAGCCGCTGTACTCGACATAACGTCCATCAAACTCGTAAGATATATCGCAGCCATCAATCCAAACACAGTGACAAAAACCGTCGTCGAAACCAAAGCTGTGTAAAGAGTATTATGCAGGACCATCAGCCACATAGGAGCCATGAGAAATATTCCACCTACAGCCGCCACGGCAAGTCTCTGGTGGAGACCTACAGTCCAGTTCCGCTTATAGTTGTCTTGTCTTGTATCTCGAACAGATCTCGATTCTTCGGGTCCCTTTTGCCAGTGTCCGATAGCAGGAAACACCGGTTGCCCCTCGAAACTGTTCACTTTGTCCCCAAGAATGGCTTCGAGGAGTTTGCGATCTTGATACTTCTCGCCGCTCATGTAGAACGGATCTTCAGGTTGCAGACTTCGCTTTTCCATGTACTCATAGTTTTGGAGTGCTTGTACTATAAAATTCAACATCAGCACAGCTTCGCGGGCCTATACGCAAACCAGCTGTCATCTTACTATAGTCTTTGAGAGTGTCCTGCCACCCTTGAGGCTCACCCGCTTCGAATCTTAAAGACACTGCATGCTTGGCGAGTTTGGTGCGGAGCTGCTTCAACTGTAGTCGCTGAAGGACAGCAAAGTTGATCCGAAAACTCTGACCCATTCAGTCAATGTCGCTCTCTTGGCTTTCAGGAAGTTACTCTCATACTTTACCTAGTTCGTTTGAGAGTTGTCCATTGCCATTGGCGCCCTGAAACACCTTACGGAATGAGGTTGTCCAGCTCTCGATCTCTGATATGTTGCTTATAATGTTATCGATTTCGAGGTCTATAATCCAGCGATCATCTCTAAAATCAACCTGCACGCCTGGAACTGCGGTCTCCTCGTCTACCCGATTTGCGTCGTTGTCAGCGCCGAAGCAGCCCATACCGATGATTCGTACCACCCGCTTCAAACTTCAAAGAGGATGCGGAAGGCAGTGGTTGAGATATCAGGTGCTGAATCCAATATAGAAATACCGAGTCACAAGATCCGTGCTTGAAACTGGCTAGACTATCCATAGTAATACCTATAGCATGCTCTTAGTTTTCGCTAGTTTCAGCCGCAGGTGTGTTACAGCGCATTCTCGTTATGCGCATTTGGGCATTGTGGCTGAAAGCTGAACTTCACTTGGCCACAAAGTTACGCGGGACAGAACAGAAGAGCCTGGGAGCCTCGAGTAAGTAGAAGACATGGTTTTAAAAGCGAACAGGTAGAAATGGCCTGGCTAGAATTCCTATGATCAAATAAGCAGACTTACCTAAACATGTAGTTCTATGCTCTTCATTTACCTTCGATCTCGAATGCTTCTGCACGTTGGAGGTCCTAGAGGGGCTGTCCTTAGTCTGGATTATCGGACGCCACAGGATGTCACCGCGGAGCGCTATCGAGGCTAGAACACGATGAAAGCACCCAACTTTGGCTTATGAGGGGAATGCTAGCCTAGAGCGCAGGCAACTAGAGAGGCTGCAGACGGCTGAACGGCAAATATATACTTGATAAGAGGCGCAGCATTATTCTATGTGGTCTTCTTATCTGTTCCCTCTTCTCTACTCGCATCTTTAATTTATATGTACCTCATTTCATCAAAAAATAATTAGCGAAATTGCCAGACTAAACAAGTTCAAGGTCGCCACATCGAAGTTCAAATCATGAAGTACGCCAAGTGGGCATACGCCAGGTGTATCGTGAGCCATGAGACGACCTTACCATCAACATTAGCTCTCCAATTCTCACATACCAATTACGCCAAACTGTACTCCATGTCTTTGAGCAAGAGTATTCAGGACACAGATAGTTGCACCTTCATCTACGACCAAAAAAAGGCTATCAAGCTGATCTTTACCATCTCATGGACCAACGAAGGCGATGACTTCATCTTTGAGAATGAGGAGGACGCCAAATTTTGGGAGCGAGTTGTTCGCTTATGCAGCACGGTATCGCCTCTGCAGAAGCACATCAAAACAGAGCTAGAGGGGAAAGCATTCAAAGAGATGCTTGAAATTACTGACCAAGAGTGGTCGGAAACATGGTTTGCTGCTGTTCCTGCGCCCATTCCTCAGAATACTCCTCAGAACGCGCCTCCTGTCAGTGGTAATCAGCCACCTATTAGTACCATCACCGTTGCAGAAGAGGGGGCTAGGGTAAAGAGGAGTGTTGCTCGATTTGGCTCTCGGTTTAGTATACGAGTTCGCTTTCCGAGGTTTTCGAAGAAGAAAAAGAACAAAGGACAGAATGAAGAAGTGGCGAAGGAAGATACTCCTGTTGCTTGAATTTCTTTAGCTAATTTCAATATGTCTTGTATAGATAGCTTATGTACCATATTTATGTGCAAACTTTCTATCTATGATTTGACCTTGACCACAAGGCCAGTCTTGGCGATTCGACACGCCACTGCCATAAGAGCACCCAGAAATATTGAAGAGCCAGCAAACATCTGAGGTCCAAGGTAACTACCGTTGCCAGCTTTGATAAGCTCACCGCAGATAAAAGGGCCAGTCAGATTTGCGATACTGACAATGCCCAGTATCATTCCAACTCTTGTCCCAGTCTTTCTTGGATCGGGTGCCATTTGTGTTGCAACAGCTGGAAACAGAGCTTGCAATGCTGCAGCGATGAAGCCGTAGATCACGGCGAATACATAAAGCCCGGCAGCTGTTTCTATAGCCGCCCAACAGTAGACCAACATGCTTGAAGCCATGCTCAGAGGAATGAGTATGTTGAGGGGCCCTGTCCACTTATCGGCAATGATGTTGGGCAGGATACGACCAAATATCCCAACGCCGTTTAGAATCATGAGTAGATAGATGGGTTCAGATATGCCTGCTCGATCGCGAGCAAAAGTTCCGAGATAGAAGAAGGCAAAATAGAGGCCCCAAAAATTGAGAAACATGCTCATGGTAAAGAAGATGAAGGGCAGTTCCTTAAAAGCTGTTGTATCAATCCATGGACCGCTAGGGTGAGGTGGTAGTCGAGGCTTGAGCCATACAAGGCAGGGTATATATGTGGCAAGCATGATGAAACCCATGCTTCTGAGAGTCCAGGGGAAGCCGACATTATCGTGGAAGATAAGCCAGTTAATCAAAACCGGGTATACTAAACCACCAACAGCTGCACCAGCGGCTGCTAGTCCAACAGCAAAAGCCCTATACTTCTTGAAGTACTGCGACAAAACAGCTAGAGCTGGACAGAACGTAAACCCGTTGCCTATTCCTAGGCAAACAGCTTGCGCAAGGAATATCTGCCAGAACGTCGTGCATAATGAAGTCATGAAGAGTCCAAGGACCTGCAAGAAGACGCCGATCGGGAAGACAATTCGAAAGTGGCCGGCATCCGTCAGTCTGCCAGCTATTACTCCGACTGAGAATAGGAAAAACACTTGGGCGCTTCCTATCCAGGATATCGTGGATTGACTTTCTCCGAGGGTTTGGGTGTAGTATTGTTGGAAGATTCCGAAGCCATTTGCGACGCCCCAGGTGTTGAAGAACACGATATGGGCTAGAAGAGCTTGCAGCCAAGCATTGAAGCCTCCGTCTGGTGCTTCATTATGCGTCGCTATCTTTTCAGGTGGATCTTGCTGGGGTTGGTTTTCGATATCAGCCAGTGTCTCGGCTGCAGACACCGAATCTCTGTCTTGGTTGAGTAACATAGAGAACGGTCATATACCAGCAAGTCAAGGCTGACAACCAAAGTGAGGACTCTGATCTGAATTCCAAAATAAAAATACTGAGACAGGTTTATTATCGTCAGGATAAATTTAGTTAGCACCCTCAAACTACGTCAAGCTTCAATCGCATACACCGTTATTACCGCTATACCCGAGATAGCCGACATACCCGCTCGGCCCGTAAGAACCGACCCTCGCAACTTCACTTCACATGCATTCATCCCCTTACACATCACAATCCTTTCATTCCCATTACAATACCAAACATGTCCACTTCTCAGGGCCGTAAGCGCTCAAGACTCGCTTGTGAAACATGTCGGGATTTAAAACGGAAATGCGACGGCGCCCAGCCCTGCGGAGCCTGTGTCCGTTTTGAGTACGAGTGCACCTACAAGACTTCTTCGATCAAGAAGAGGAAGACCCATGAGGCTTCTCTTCTTCCTTCGCCTCCTGTTCACACTGAGAAGGAATCTAGACCTTCGAGGAGTGATCATGCTACCTCGCCAAGGCACTTACAATCGCTGGAGGCGAATTCTGGAGCTGCGTTTCTTAGAAGGTTGGCGTTAAGGTTGGATCCTAAGAATGCGCCCAGAATGCATACCTTTTCTTGGAATGCCTTTCTTGGGGCGCGGAAGTCTTCTCATGTTCCTGTTTCAAGACCAGTTACAGACCTACTATCCAAAGAAGACATGGAGAGCTTGAGTGCTGTATACTTTCAAAAGATGGACCCAATTTATGGGTTCGTTGATCGGAACGATATCTCACAAACCATTCAAGGCAGGTGGTCTGGATATATATACGATCAGTCTCAAGATTCGATCTTATGTGGCATAGCAGCTATCGGATGCTTATTCTCACAAGTCGAACCTCCACCGGTGGAGCTTGACTTGATAGAAACAGCACGATTTATCCTTGAGCAGAAGATGTCTGACGACCCATCGGCGGCTAGTGTCACCGGTTGGCTTCTTCGAGTGGTCTATCTGAGAATAGCCGGGACACCTCACACAGCATGGATGGCGAGTTCAATTCTTATGCACATGCTTGAAGCAGCTGGCCTGCACTGTGAACCATCTCAAGAATCAGTCCTTCCGGTAACAGAAGAAAAGGTCGATGCTGAGCTTCGAAGAAGGCTTTTTGCTGTCGCCGAGCACCTCAACATTTGGATTTCATTTGACATGGGCCGGTCTAGAACCATCCTGTGTAATTCAACACTGGAAATGCCTTGCTCGAGGGAAGGAGATTATACCCGTGAACTTATGGAATTGCTCCCATACTCAACAGAGCTTGATCCGAATAAAACGCAAGACGTCTCCGAGCTTGAGGCCTCTTTGTCAACTGTCTTGAGCCGAACTCATTCCGTCCCGCCATCGATTATGGCGCAGACAAACCTGGCTTTATGTCTCTGTCGTCGACTCCAGTCGATGAACACGACGTTCTCAGGAAAGGTACTCGACCAGATCCTTTCTATTACGAAAACGGGCATCGAAGCAGCTCAAGCTATTCTAGACGCACGCTCCCCATGGCATCACATGGCCAACGTGCCGTTTCAAATGATCTGTGTTCTACTAGCAATTGACACAGGTGAATCAATCGCTCAGCTCAAGGGTGCCATGCAATGTCTTAGTAACGTTGCTACTGTATATAACACCAATGCTACGAAAGAGGCTCTGAACACGGCTTCATTACTTATACTGATGCAACAGCGGCGCAAGGAGAAGTGTGCATCGACATTGAGTGATGTGCTGAAAACATTTCCTATAGTTTCCCTTCCAGAGACGCGAAATGAGACTCCCGTTGCAGAGATGGACGATATGAGATGGCTGAATAACTTGGTTGGTGATCTTTCCAGTTTCGACTATGCTGATTTGGATCGATTTCTCTTTCCGAACATGTTTTAATCAGGGCAGACATTCTGTCTTTGTTCTGTATAACAGTATGATATCCATGTACTCTATAGTCTTACAGCTCCCCCACAGCATAATCTACTTCTTTCGATACCACATCCTCGAAGCTCTTTGACTCCTGATCTTCCTCTGCAGCTGAAACACGCCATACATCAAAGCCTCAGCAGTAGGTGGGCAACCAGGAACATATATGTCGACCGGAACGATACGATCGACTCCCCTAACAACGCTATAGCTATAGTAATAGTACCCTCCTCCATTAGCACAGGATCCCATGCTGATAACCCAACGCGGCTCAGGCATCTGATCATATACTTGCCGTAATGCAGGGGCCATTTTATTTGTGACAGTCCCTGCGACGATCATTACATCTGACTGTCTTGGAGATGCGCGGAAGATAATGCCGAGACGGTCTTGGTCGTAGCGTGGCATCGATACGTGCATCATTTCGAGACTGCAACAAGCAAGACCGAAGCTCAATGGCCAGAAGGAGCCTGTTCGGCCCCAATTGGCTATCTTATCCAGCGTCGTACTTTATTACACCCCTTATCAGCTTCCTCTTCTCAATATGGTACAGGCATGAGCACGTACAGGGCATAGTCGACTAGGTTGTTTGGCTTCATATCGGCGAGCGAAGCTGGGTGCGCATTAGGTGCTAAATCTTTAGCCGACTTGGAGGAAACATTTCGTATCTGATGCTCGAATCGGTCTTCTGTTATTCTATGGGCCTGCAGTGGGATCGCTCGAGTTGCTGTGATGGAGAGAGGTCGAGCTATAGCTGGATGATGGTGTAAGTCACGGGACATACGCTCTTTAGCGGTATTACTCACATCTTGCCAATTGCAATCGTGTCATATTGGAATATCTCGTATAAGTAAATAAATCCAATTTTTTGGAAACAGGAAAGATAAAATCAGTCGTCCTGCTGGTTTTATATGACCCTTCCCCAGTGTCCATGTCGGGACGGGAATTAACCACATAGCTCCACTTATTGCTTCTCACCCTCGGAAAATTCCCACATGACCTGACTTCAACCTCTTTCATCCACGTACTATGTACCTCTCAGATGGCGACTCCATATCAGGCCCCGGCATGTCCCGTCTGTAACAGACCTCTATCCATTCGTCAAAATGAATGTCCATTCTGTCAAAAGTCCTTCCGCAGAGCTGATGTCGCCCGTCGGCATGCACGCTCTTGCAACGCCCGACAAGGCCGACCTCTTCCACCACGAGCCAAACCAGGCAGAAAGCTGCGAGCTTGCGATAATTGCTCACGAGTGAAAACATCTTGTAACTCGGAACTTCCTTGTCAACGGTGCGCAGCTCGTGACATTGATTGTGTATACAGTTCACTCTGCCATGATCCTACGCATCGAGCAAGCTCCAAACCAGGGGAAGTCTCCAAGAATGAAAGTCCCAACTTTTCTTTTCTTCTACAAGCTAGCAATCCGACCCAGCCATCTATGGATGCTATTGTCGCCCGAGAACCTGAGAGAACATCAGAGATGCCTGCTTGGAAGCAACGTGAGACTGCCGGTTCGAGCTCAGGGACGATCGACCCAAGTTTTCTACTCTTTGATCTACCGAACATGCTTCTAGATGAACCCCAGGACTATGGAGATATCGAATACAATCCGTTACAGTTCTCTGGCATCTTTGGTCCTTCTACGGAGTCGGCCGATGCTCTTTCGATGCAGATAGTCGCTCTGTCAAACATCCTTCAAGAATTAACAACCAACAAGCCTCATCTCAGGGACGGGCTTGACCAAAGTTGCCAACGAGGGTTCTTCACGACGTCTCATTTTCAACATGTCCTGGTCTTCGTCTTCCGTCGGAGACACTACCATCAAGATACGATACACTGGCCAACATTTGATCCTGAAAAGGTTTCACTCCAGCTGCTACTGGCTGTGGTGTTGACGGGAACTGTTTATCTTCAATACCTCGACCAATGTTCTCCCTCATCCATCAATACATCACTGCTAGAATTGGCAGAAAAGTATGTATATAAGGAGCTTAAGGAATTGTCGGGTCAAGGGTTCAGCCCAGTTACTTCACGACACATGCTTGACATATGTCAAGCTGCAGTGCTGATGAACACTCTCGAAGGGAGTGCAAACCACATCGAATCTCGCAGAAGAGTAGCAAGCAAAAGAATTTCAACACTGGTCGGGGTTTTGAGAAAAGCGAAGTTGATGAGTCTCAAACACGAGCCCGGCAAAAGCTGGGAAGATTTTGTTCACCGAGAAACGTGTATAAGGGTCGTTATATGGACTTTTATGAATGACTCCCTACTGGGGCTCTTCTGTAACCATCCACCCATCATCACATCAAAGGAGATGACCGGAGATCTGCCATGTCCGACTGGTATCTGGGAAGCAGATTCAAGCATGTGTTTTCAAGAAAGGTCACAGCATAGATTATCAAGGTCTTATCCTTCAAGCTGCAGCGAGGCAATAGCAGGATTGCTTGCTGAAGACTGGACGCCTGCTATTAGAGACTCTTTTGGAAAATTAGACCATTCAGATCTCTTTTATCTCTCTTCAGGTACGTCACATCTCGGGGCAATCGATGAATGGCAAATGCTAATGTTTACCAGGTCTCGGGCGTCACGTATTTCATTATCGTACGTCAGCAGTAGCAGTATCACATGAACACTCCAAAATTTTTCTACGTGCATTGGATAGATGGGACTCTCTTTGGATTGATGCTTATCAACGTATTCCAGAAGATGAGAGGAAGTGGCTCGGGATAAAGAAACATACTGCCGAAGTCATGGCTTTGTCTAGGCGGACCATTGAGATCATCAAATCTGGTGAAGCAAAGGATTCAGCTTATCTTCAGGACATTGGAACTTATGACACGATTGTCTTTTATGAATTCGTTCAGAAGTATGGACAGACACGCCCTGGTACAGCAAAGAATTGAAAGGCCGACTTGACGGCTGCCTCCTAAATATTTACACTTACCTCAGTTCTTCTCGGTAACGCCGAAAGATCATCAATTTGTTCCCCCAGAAACCAGGTGATGATCCGACCTTTCATCGCCACTGAGCGACAACTCGTGATGTTTATATCCGCCCAGTCCCCGCCATCGGAGATGCACTGAGAACTCTAGTGCGCCAAGTCCTGGGCGCAAGCACGGGTACCTGATCTTGGCTGAATGCTAAAATTCAGGCCGCCAATTTTTGTCATGCTTCTAGAATGCTGCAAGCAATAACAATTGCACATTGCACAGCCTCATGTGACAGACTGTCACTCTAGCATCATGCGGGGGCGCGGTGGCTATGGCGGAGATGCATCAGATAACGCACTAGAGAGGAAGGTCTCGTTTGAAATATGGAACGTTTTGAAGGCAGCCAAGATTGTGATTTAAGACATACAGATCGGGGACTTCCAAATCGTGCAAGACCACGTGGTGATCAATACGCATCGCCGAATCAGTTTATTCTCCTGCGGGATTCCGTCTCCGCCCCGTGTCTGTCAATTGTACAGTCTCTCTCTATACGAATAAATCAGACCTAGATCAATTCACAGCTCAGCTTCAGCCACATGTCTAACAAAAGATCCATTAAAGAATGTAAATATCTTCTCAGCTTTTATTTAAACGAAAGCTTTGACAATCACAAGCGGACTTTTGGCGTATTGGGTTGTCGTAGCGAGATGTCTCCTTCGGATGGCTCAAGTAAATCTGCCTCAGTGACAGCCTTGATCCACACTAAACAAGGGTGTATACCAATGAGAAATGCAATTGTATGCATGTTGCGGCGCTGCAAGCTTAACCCCGACAAGCTTATACGCCCATGCTAACTCCAGGGTCCTTTATGTCACAGACCCACGATCATCGGCTCAATCATTCTTGAAACAGTGGTCAATTGGTAGCAACATTCCCAATAACTCAAGTCAGCTTATACAATTTAAGTCTAACCCCCTAACTTATAAGTCAGGAAAAATCACTATAACTTAAGTCTATAAAGATCCTAACTTATAAGTCTATAAGTCTATATAATAATATTAGTAATATATAAGTATCTCTTATTTTTTCCTATTTTAAAGCTTCTTTTATAATAAAAATAGCTAATTTAAAGTAGGATTTTTAATATTAAAAATCTTAATTAGTAAAACTCTAGTAAAACCTTTTATTTCTTTATATTAATTTCTTATAATATACTTAATAAGCTAGCTTTTTTTAATTATTATTAAATTACTTTTTTAATCTTTTTTTAAATTATGTTTTTTTATAATATTATTATAATATTAATATTACTATTATTAGTATCTTTTTTAGTATTATTAAAAATATTAATAGCTAGATTTTCTATTAATTTAAAGCCTCTTTTAATTACTTAGTAGCTAGCTAAGATTTTCTTATTTAAAAAGAAGTATTACCTTTAGCTATTTAACCTTCTAATATTTTACTATAAAAAGTACCTTTTTATATTAAAAAAACAAGTATATAGGTATATACCTTACTATAATTAGGTTTTTAATTATAATTATACCTTTATATTAACTGCCTCTTATTAATACTATATTATTAATATAGCCTTTTAGCTTTATAAGATATATAATATAAAAGGTAACTTTAAAGATAAATTATATAACTTTTTAGAAGCTTTTTTATTTTATAATAAGTATTTAAAATAAATTTATAGAATCTTTAAGGTAATAAGCAGTTTTAAAGTATTAATATTACGATTACTATAGCTATTATTATAGCTATTTATATTATAAGCCTTTTAAAATACCTCTTTTATACTTTTAATTATCTTATCTATTAAAAGCTTTTATAATAGTTTTTTTAATTAAATTATTATTATAGCTATTTCCTTTAATATTATTATATATATCTATTTTTACAGCTTTTTACTAATACTACTTAAGATTATTAAAGTAGCTCTTTTAAAGAGTAAAATTACAGTTTAAAATTAGCTACTTATATAATATAATAAAAAAGAGGCCTTCTTAAAGAAGATCTCTTTATAGCCTTATCTTTTATTAGTTTATCCTTTAACTTATTGTTAAGGCTTGAATAAAATAGCCTATAAATTCGATATAGGTCGAAGGATAGATAACTGTAATAGGTACAGAAGAGGCTGTAGAAATAGGAGGGAAAAAGGTTGTAACTGTGTTGTAGATAGGCATAAGGTAGGATTTATAAGATAAAAGTAAATTCGTTGAGAAGAGCGATTTTTTCCGAATTTAATGAT